>OMNM01001933.1:18402-30166 GCA_900302745.1 Parablennius parvicornis | reverse complement strand
TGCGTGGAGATATATATATATATATATATATATATACATACACATATAGGGAGAGGGCGACAAGGCACAAATTCTTGTTCACAATAGTCTTGCTTTGGGTTTCAGACTGCTGTCTGAACATTTGACATTTCAAAATGTGAGTAGAGAGGTTTTGATATATACGTACCTTACTGAGGCATGTGAACCTCAGATAAACTACACTGTGCACTGAAAAGCACAGAAATGGTTATTTGTGAAGGAAAACAAAGGCATTTCCAATCTGTGTTATTTCCAGGCCACTTTAATCAATAAGTAGTCGACACAAAGAATAAAAATGAACATAAACATACTACCAATATGAGTGTTTTGTGCAAGGACGGATACAAACAAGGCTAGTAAATCTCCACTCATCAAGCTGCTTGAATCCCTTTCTTTGAAAGTACAATATGTACATTTTAGTTAATGCTCCGTGTGTGCACTGGGTGGCAGTAGTGGGTGGCTGTTCATGATGCAGATTTTTTCCAAACCTTAAATAGATCCCGGCATCAGATACAGATGCTTCTTTTTCCCCAGATTAAATCCAGAAAAACAAGTAGTCACTCATTGCACCCTCTTGTGGTACAAGGTGGTATTACGTCATGGCTGCTAGCCTGGTTGTGGCTCAGGTACTATAGTGAGTTGCCTTGCTGTCTCTTTTTGCAGATTTCACCAATGCATGTATTCACCAGCGTTCACGACTGTGTGCAGTTTCTTGATACAGTTGAAAAAGAAAACAAGGAAAGTTTTTGGTCAACTTTAGTCCGATGTGGATCCAGACTTAAATTTGAACACCAGACAAGAAGAACACAGTAAAACACGAGCTGGAAAGCCAAAAGTGAAGGATCTTTGAATTTTCAATGTAATTTCCACAACAAAGCCAATGCTGGTCGATAATGAATGTTGAGGAACGTTACTTATAAAAAACATAAGGCATTGAAACGAAAGCAGGAACTCCTCCATATAATTACCTTTTTTTCCCTCTTTGAATAGATCAGACTAGGTTTAATCGAATCAAATCCCGACAAGTGTGAACACATGGATCGCAAGCTTAACTCCCTCTGAAAAGTTGCTGTACTAGCGTGACAAGCAAACAGAGGTTTTGAAGGTAACCAATTCAAAGGAAACAGGAAATGTGTGTCCGTCACATGAAGGTTACATTTACAGTTGTTTAGTTGCCTATTACTTGTATGAGCATGAATTGTGCTCTCTCTTCAGTACAGTCCATTGTACTTAACATGTATTCACATAATAGTTCAAGTAAACGGTTATGTAAAGGACAAGGGGTCACTTCCAGCTATTTGCTATCCTGATGATTGTGAAATGTGTCCTTGATCAGGCCTCTGCAAAATAGCATATTCAGCAAGGCTTCTTTTATGTCCTCACGTCATCTAAGGAAGCGTTACATTAATCCTCACGAACCCCGCTATGGGGTAAGACAAACAAAAATAGGTACAGACTAAGAACATCCAGTGCTGTCACGACCCTGCTGAAATCCAAGGGGTAGACTGAGAAACAACAAAGGAGACAAAACGGCTCGGTGGGGGATCTCATTCTTCTCTTGAGCACGTCTTTTGATGCAGACAAATGGTGGTTTCAAAGAGATCGTCTATAATGTGTGGAAGCTGGCAGGTGTTGGCCACCAAATCTATTTAACAGTCAACCACTTAAGGAATGGCTGTGGAAGGAAGGGTGGAAGGAAGGAAGGAAGGAATGGTGGAAGGAAGGGTGGAAGGAAGGAAGGAAGGAAGGAAGGAAGGAAGGAAGAGAGACTGAGTCGCACTTGAACTGACACAATGTCTCCTCGTCTTGTCACAGTGATAGAGAGGCCTTGCTGGGGGAATTGGGAAGAGTGGAAGACGCTGCATTCAGGGGCCCACCGTGCCCATCACTGTCACTCATCTCTGGCAGTACAGCACATCCTGGTGACACGCAAGCATCCCCAGAGTCTGAAATGGGATGAGAGACCCTCTCTTTTCTCCACCACTTCATTTTAAATCGCATCCATTCAACTCTTTTTTTATTGTTTGTTTTTGTTTTCCTTTTTGCAACCTCTATCATAGTTAGCTCAGCCCATTCTTCACAGTATCTAATCACTGACACACAGATTAGTAGTTTGTACTATTGAATGATTTACCTAAGCAGAATGAAGGAAATCGTCATATAAGGGCAAAACCTTTATGAGAGCAGCATCTAAATGTGGTTAAAAGATCAATCTCGATAAGTTAACTGTAATCAGTGATTAAAGTCTTGCTTATTTAGTGACAGCCATTTCAACATTTGCACAAACCGAGACTGTGGCATTTTGACTGATGCTTCCCACTTCCCCGAACTGATCTCCAGTCTTTTAGTTTTTCTGCTTTCTACTGTTCCACACCTTTGATTTTTTCTGATGTGTTATCTTTTTCATAGTAGAGATCATTTTTAAAATTCTAAATGTTCAACTTGAAAATCAACATGACCACCTAGTAACAATGTGCCAGTATCTCCATATTCTATACAGGTTTCTATTCTATTTAAATGCCTCTATCATTTCGTTTTCAGAATAACTTAAGCCTCGAGCTTGTTTGAGTATGGTGCTTGACTAGTTAGACACACAAAAATTTGAGAAAATTTTTTGACAGTTTTCACTTAAAATCATACTGAATTAGTACTTTGCGTATTCCTTCAGATGCTGCAAGAATGTCAAAGAAATACCCGGCAAACGATTAGTCAAAATTGTCAAGTCACACGACTCTAGATTTGTCTAAAACTTTCTCTGCATTCGCTCAATATTACCCAGATAAAATTCAAACCTTCTACAATAGCTTGTTTTTTTTGAGGAGATGCATATGTTGTGCACATGAGATTTTCTTGACCTTTTAAATGTCGGGTCCGCTTTCAGTTCATCAACTTTTTTATTATTGCTTGTCAAGAAAACAACATCAATGTGGTTTGGAAATAGACTCACACGGTTTCTAATTATTGGAAACTAAACTGAGAAAGGATTGTGATGGGTTTGGGGCATTCGTGGTGACTGAGAATATTTTGCAGAAAAAAAGTTAAAATTCGAAACTGTTCAAAAAGTTCAAAACTGAAGAGGCACATTTGGTAGGCCCTGTGACTCAAACAGATATTTCAAAGACTTTTCAGTTCAGAGACTTTTTGCAAATCCCTTCACAAGTCAGAGAGGTGGAGCTTGAACTTGATTTTGATGAAAAAGCAGTTTTTTGATGAAACTAACATAATAGTGAAATCAATCCTTCCAAACAAATGGCATACATACATGCATACTGCACATACATTCACTGCATATAAAGATCAGTGAATAAAAGCAAAGAAAATTACGGGAGTTTTTGTGTAAGATCTATTTCTAAAGTCATCACAACCTGTTCTTTCTCTCCCCTGCCTTTGCCCTTTTCTCTCTGCCAGCCTGATTGTTTCCCTGCTTGTAGGTTACTCCTCCACGCCTGCGTGCCACGCTGGTGGTTGTGGTTTGATCCATCAAAACGGCAGGCACTGACACGTCGAACTCCATTTCTCTCGTTTCTCTCGCTGCGTTCCCGTCTCCTGCATGTCCACGCAAACAAATGCACTTGTAAGCGTGAGGGGGCCACTGCTGCGTCTACGTGCACCTCACTTCCAGCGGCTGTGATGCTCATTCGGGCCGATCAGTGGCTCCAGCCTTATTAGAAAAGCAGTAGATTGAAGGACCCAGGCCTGACACCCCCCTCCCCCCCGAGAGCAGGAAAAGATGGGGAGAGTGAGGCGATGAGTGCAGCCAGACTAAGACCAGTGGGAACAGCCACATTATCACATTTCCTGCCGCTATTTTCCAATTAGCTCGCTATCGATCAGCTTGCAAGCCTCCTGACGCACTGTGCCTTTCACTGGCTGGGCTTGAAGCCACTTTCTGTCCAAGTTGCACGGACATTTCACCACGCAGCGGAGGTGGAGAAGCTAGCTTGCCTGGGAACCCATCCAGGTAGACTAGGACGGTATGGAGAGAGAGAAACTTGGCTTCCTTTCCCAACCTGCTTTCTACACTGATGGGCTGTACAAACATGCAATTGTTTTGACAGATAAATCAGACCGTGTAATGTCACACAGGCCTTACATAAATTCTCACATTTGTTTAAATAAAAAAATAATCCAACAGGTATTTTGTCTGGAAATGGATGACAAGTTCTCAAGGTTCCCCAAGGTTAATGTGATCACACTGCAGAGACAAGGAGTGGGCTCTTCATAAAGGCTCTACGTTCACTTAAAAAACAGCTTTACCAACAACGGAAGGGAAATACTGTATGAGCAGACGGCACATTTGTTTTCTTACTCCACAAGACAAATTTAGAAAATCGGAAAAATCATTTTCCCAAAGATTAATGTCCAGGTTGTCAAACTCAATTTCTCCATCAGCTCCCAGAGTGCCTATGATTGTGTGTCTGAACCCATGAGTGACAGGTCACGAGACAAAGTGGGAAGGTTAAAGCAACGGCCATTAAGAAGAAAAAGTGAGATGGCTCTGATGACCCCATCACGGAGTGACGACAGAGGGTGGCAAAAGGGCTCCACATCTCTCTTTCACTTCACCATGTTTCTTATCTGCACAGTTCGTCTGATTGTACAGCGCAGAAGAGTCACTGCAGTTGGAATTTCATTGAAATACTTCAAGTGATATTAATTCAATTTCTAGCTACAGTAGGGCAGCGGATCAAGAAGTAAACCTCAAACAAAATACTTCAGGGAGTTTGAAATGGATAATATGTGCGATAGTATTTTTGTTTATGAACTGATCAAGCAGCAGCACAAGCTTTAGTTTAGTTTTTATACACCTTACAAAAGGAACCTTAATTTAAAATGTAGTTCAGGCTTTGATCGTCATGTGGCCCGTCACGGTCGGAAGCTAAAAGCATTTGCGCGTTACCCTGTGAACCGTTATGAGGACGGTGGGAGGACATTTCAGTTCGATACTTGGGTTGTGTTTATTGGGTAGCAGAGTCCACGGACGAGAAGCTAAATCAGATAAAGGACGAGAAAGCAACAGATGCAGATGCTGAGGTCGAAAGACGACCGGACATAGTGAAAGAAGATGCACTTATCAAAAATAGTGGAAGCTGCTTTGAAGCCTGTTGATTCCAGGCTTGGATTGTCTGGTCAGTAGGCCACTGGGTCAAATGTGGCGTCATCTTTGGACTCTTTACGGTTGTGTTATTCATCAAGACACTTTACTGCGTTTACTCATTTGGAAGCTTAGTGGTAATCGGTTATGTTTCTGACGTATGCATCCTAACAGGAGCATAAATCAGCCACGGAGCTCCGACAAACAAATTCCCAGTTTCAATAAATGCAGTTGACCTGCAGATGGTGTTTCTACGCTGCACAAACCAACTGGAAAAATTACTCATACATGCCAGAACAAATGCTCAGCAGCTAAGTGGAAAGTTGACCCAAATGCAGATTTGAAATGCTAATTCAGTTTATGTAATGTGACTTCACATTTTAACAAAACTGCACATTTGATTTGACGAGACCCAATAACTTTAGAATTATGTTATACACATTACTGGAAACTGGAGTTCTTTAAAAACCCTCCACAGTATAATCAGTTTGGATATGAGGAGCTTGAGCTCATGAAATTCATTGATCATGTCAGACAAAAACAAACATCGGAAGTCACTGTGGGACCTTGCTGCAGAATATGTTTCTATAAATCAAGTATTTCAAATGATCAATTATCACTAAAATACATACAAAGGGTTTTAGAGATAGTTCCTATCAACGTGACATGAAGAGTTTGAGCAGCCATTGAAGTTATAGCAGCTCACCAGCTGTGTAGTTCAACCTTAAAATGTAAAACACTCGTAGTCACAGGCAATCCCTGGCGCTTCCTAGTCACACCGCGGGAATTGATGTTGCCGGGCATGTTTGTGCGGAAGTACAAATCACGCTGTCAGATTCAGTTGCGCCCATCATAGAAGCAAGACATCAACACGAGGCAGACGGGGACGACGGGGAAGCGCGTCGACATGGCACAAGTCGATGGGGAGGGGAAGTAGCCTTGAGCAATGATTGGAAATGCGTGCGAGTTTATTTGTGTTGCTTCTACTCTTCTTGCGTGTGTGTGTGTGTGTGTGTGTGTGTGTGTGTGTCTGTGTGTCTGTCCGATTGTTGCAGGTGTTGATTTCAGAGTAGATCAGTAGAGTGGATTTCTCAGAGTAGATCAGTGGAGTTTGCATGTTCTTCCCCAGTGTGCATGGGTTTCCTGTGATTGACTGCACAGGATTAAAGAGTGCAGAAGAACCAATGGATGGACGAACAAAAATTACGCACGGATTGTGCATCCGTCTGTAAATATGAACATCGTCTTATAAATAATCTCAAGCAAAGAGAAGCTCAAAGCCTTTGAAACATTAAGTCACACACTGTCGAAATCCATTGTCCCCCTCCCCTGTGTTCCCGTGTGTGCGCTTTGCCCGCTTTATGTGCACAAACATGTCCACACTGGGGGATGCGTGCCGGCGTGTTTGTTTACAGGCAAGGCATGTTGGCTTAACTGTGTTTGCGCACACCGCTGTTTGTGTTGTTTAACGTACGCTGGGCGAGGTTGTGTACGGGGGGCCGGGCTTGGGACTGGCGTCTCATTGTTGACTACAACTATTTACAGACTGTGTTTTACTGACACATACAGCCTGGTCAAATAGATGGAGATAATCTATGCAAATGTAACACAGTGTTTTCTCAATCAAAAGCTATTTAGCGAGCCTGTGTATCTTCCTCGACGTGTTCATCGAGATGGTTCCCAGAGGGCTTCCAACGGCGCTGGTTTGGTGATTTGGGACTGATTAGAAACATCACATAGTGGTTTGTTTAACTGCAAGACTGCCAGACATATCTGTGTTCTTTTAATTCGCCGTAATATCAGCAGGATCTCAGGTGCTTGTCTCTGCATTGTTTTGCTGTTAGATGCGAAACGTCTTCCCCATGAAAGCAAGATTTCAAGTGAAGATCAATGTTCTTGTATCTACAGTGGCTCATCCATGTGTGATGGGGAAAAAGTGTTGCTCTCAGCTGCAAAGCCATGGAGAATTAGCCGAGTTGGCAGTTCACCTCAGGTTTGCAGTGATTTATATTTCACTTGACCTTTTACGCCGACTAAAGCATACCTGGTGGAGTACAGCAAACATCCACAAAACAAGAAAAGTACATTTCTGTACCTATCATTGACCAAAGCCAACAGTGCTCTCAGTACATGACAAGATTAGAAACAGTTCTTTTATATATGAGACACAATTCCTGGAGTTGGTAACAGACATCAAAAAATCTAATTAAGGTGATTTTATCCATCCATTTTATACCACTCTGTCCAAGTCAAAGTTGCTGGAAAAGTGACCAGTTACAGATAACATGCTCACATACAGGCAAATTAGTGTCACCAATTAACCTCAAATGCATATTTTTGCATTGTGGGAGGAAAGTGAAGCCCCCAGAGGACACCCACCGACGCACATTGAAAGCATGTAAGCAGAGTCCACACAGAATGCTCAACAGCTCAATAACTGCACGGCAGCAACTCTACACAATTGGTAATTATACTTAGCTGCTAAACTGTTTATGCTCATTTCTACTGCCAAAGACAATCACATATTAACACAAACCCATTAAAAGAAAAAAAAATTGCAAGAAATGCAAACTCCACCACCGCAGAAGGGTCCTGTCCTCATACTGAACACATGGCTTCTTCCAGTGAGTCGAGAGTAGTAATCGCAACATCACTGGTGCCATGTACAGTAAATACTATTATACAAACAATTTCATAATATATCCATGATTCATAGGAGTTTGGAGCTTGGTATATATCCTGAGTAGCAAAAAATAAATAAAAAATAGAATGCTTGACGCAAGCAGTAAAAGTAGAGAACACAATGCTCAACAGAACTGGTAAAAAAATAAATAAATAAATAAAACAGAACACTAAACACTCAATGGAACTGGTAATAACAATGCAACCTTTAAAAAAGCAGCATGAACGCTCAACAGAAACGATTAAAAAAAAAAAACGAACAGAACTGGTAAAAAAAAAAAAAAAAAGAAGAAGAATATGATGATGACGTTATCCACTCTTCTTGAGCATAATCATCAGGTTGCATTAAAAGTTACGTAGTGTAACAACAAGTAAGTGACATGTTGGCATGTTCACAGTGTTTTGTCGGTTCAATAGTAAACACAAACTTAATTCTGCAAAGACAGTAACTGTGTCAGAGGTGCACTTCATTTAGTGGACTAATGTTTGTAACACACTTGCATTAAACATGCATCATTCTGTGCATGTGAACACTGCGGTGCACTAATGTGGAAGCTCCCTTTCAAAGCTTCCCTTGGCGTCGCTAACTATGTATTTTTGAAATTTTTTGACAGCGTGCGATATAATCGGCTAAACTGAAAGAAAAGATAAGCAGCTTCTCGGCATAATAACATGCCGCTCAATGTCACAGAGGATTTGGTGCTTTTCACTCTATAAACCTTTGACCGTGATCGGCACTTCACAAAGAAAACGCAGTCTTGTTCTTGAGCAGTTTTCAAAAGAAGATACTTTTGTGATCCAAATGAAAAAGAAGGCCGCCGGGATTCAGGTTAAGTTGCACCGCATTGTCACATTTGTAATAACACTTAAAAAAAAAATAGTGACACCTGCAGCGTATAACTTTGCCAGCCATCCGGAGAGATTTTAAGTGATTTAGCGGCGGGTCAGCGTCTTGCTCAGGGGCACTCGGGCAGCAGTCACTGGACTGCTGATGGATACACACTCTGGCCCAGACGGGATCAAAACGATCTCCAGTGTGTCTTTAACCACCGGTATGCTCCGCCTTCACGTACACATCTATTCACGTATTCGCCGTGGGCTCCTCTCAGTCAGAACCCCATCAATGCTGTTCCTCTGTGCACGCTGAAAATCATTTGGCCCGTCCTACTTTCTATGCGTCTCCTCGCTCCTGTTCGCACGGCTGAGCCCAGAGCCAAAAAAACCTGCCTCTCTGAACCCCCTCACAACACCTCCTCTCTCCTCCACCTCTCCTCTCTATTCCACCTCCTCTCTCCTCCACCTCTCCTCTCTATTCCACCTCGTCTCTCCCCAGGTCTCCTTGCCCTCCCCTCTCCTTGCTACAAACTCCAAAGTCTCCTAATTCCTGTCATGCTAATTGGAGCTGACAGACACAGCTAATTATGCGCAGATAATCTGCTGCATCTGACTAATTATAATTCCCATTAGCTGCCGATAATGCTCATTAGATTAACTTTCTCCAGGAGAAATTGGAAATAATAGGCCGGGTCGAAGCTGCATCTTTTTGGTAATCATGAGCTGGGGATGCGTTTGGCAGCGAGCGCCCGTGTTTGTTTGGTGTCGAGGAGGCAGGCTGCTCCGCCTCGACGCCCGCGGTGGAAACAGATACACTGTTGGATCCCGGCAATATCTGATGCAGCTCGACTGCTAAAACTGAGAAGATAAAGCTGTCGCGCAG
Organism: Parablennius parvicornis; assembly: GCA_900302745.1. NCBI lineage: Eukaryota > Metazoa > Chordata > Actinopteri > Blenniiformes > Blenniidae > Parablennius > Parablennius parvicornis. The sequence goes on along the minus strand of OMNM01001933.1, from coordinate 20,654 downwards.
AGAGAGGGTGATAACAACATGTGGGTCTGGAATCAGAGAATATGCATGTTCTCCCTGTGCATGCATGAATTTTCTCCCTTTGCAACAGCATGTGTCCACAATCCGGATGTGTGTTACATGCTGCACAGAGCAACACTGACCACACGGACTGCTGCAACATCTAATTTGATTGCACAACGTCAATCCTTCCAGTATTAAAACGACTGAAACGAGGCGCATCAATAACTAGAAATAATGCCACACAGCATTGGAGCAGTCGGAACAAACAAACCGAGGCTATGGATAAGTGTGCAGAGAAAAAGCTAAAAGGGAATTAGTGGAGAAGATGAGAGTGGTCATTGCCTTGGACAGGAGGGCCATTTGGACCTTTAATGGTCGGTTTGTCAGCTCAGGGTGTATAAGTACATATTATCGTCACTTAGCAAAGCTGCACACAATTGTGAGTGGATTATTTTTACATTAGTTCAGCGATGGACTGGAAGCCTGCTCATTGTGTATCCGATTGAAGTAATTCACCTTTATAGATGATCATTCTTTACTAATAAATCTGGGAGATATTGAAATTTTCTGTTGGCATGGCCTTATAAAACGATAAAAAATGTTGAAGTGTAGCCGTTTTGTTTTCGGAAAAAATGTCATCTCAAGTTATTCACATGTATTCACCGAGCTAGAACTAACCATGGCAGACTAGTTCCTCTAAAAACTATGAGTATTAAAAAAAAAAAAAAAAAAAAATCCACAATATCCAGAAATTCTATGTATATACAATTTTCATGCCTTGATTCTGTGTTTTCCTCTACGTTCTCCGCATCAGACAGTGAGACGCCACTAATGATGACCGCACACGCACATCTAAAACAAAGCCAGGTCACACAGGGAACCTGCTGGCGACGATCCATTAGCCCGTTCTGAAACCGCCAATCACACGCCGCCTTCCACCCTAAAACACAGCAAAACTATTTATTTGTTGCCCAAGCTCGGTCTCCCGCCCAGCAATCCACGCTCGATCTTTTTGCTGCGTGATACAACAATTCTGCTGCTTGGGTTCACCCACCGCCGCCAGTTACCACCTGCTCGGATGTGCTTTTATATACTGAGGAGTGGGATATTATTTACCCTCTGATAGGGGAGCGCAAGGAGAACATAAAAGCAGAGCTTTAAAAAGGTGCACTGTGTCACGTCATCTCACCGGGCGATTTCTTTTAACTGAAAAACTGTCCTGACGCAGATGATGTAACAACCTGGATCAAATAATTTTATGGCGTTGCAGTGTTTACTCATCTCTTTCTTTTCCCTTTCATGAAAACAAGCAGACACTAAAACATGAGTAACTGTTACAGCTAATAAAAAGTAAGGATATGTTTGCTTTAAATCTCAACAAGGCGATGCCATCGAGGCCATTTGAGCGAGGGAGGGGAAAAAAAAGGAAAAAAAAAAAAGAAAATCCTCTTAAGTTTGCCACAGCTTGGAGAACAATTGGACACAGAAACCAAATATAATTCATTGATGCAGTGTGGGGCCTCGGAGCCCCAAAGCCTGGGGAACACACAGGCCCTAAAACCCACAAATGGGATATTGATCGCTTTGAGGGGCGAAGGAGCGAACGAAGGAGGATAAAAAATAAAAGTTTTACTTAACCATGAAGTGCCACTATATGAAGTGGTTAAAATGCTCTCGTTCTCTGACTCTTTCCCTCGTAGCCATTCACGCACACATGTTGCATTCAATAGAGCTGTGACAGTCAACAGTGTATTTTCCTATGACAACCTATCAAATCACCCATTGGGAGCAAGGCTGACAGCACCTCGGGGTGTTTAAATGAAAAGACTATTCTGAACTATACATGGTTCTATAGTGACTCAGTGCTATACTCCACTGTACTCCGTGATAGGACAAAAGGGAAAAAGCTCGGTATCCTTTGCTTCAGTTGTGTGAATGCATCTTCTTATTCAGCCCCCGGGGCGAGCTGTAATCCACTATATGTGTATAAGTCTGTGTGAAAGAGAGACGTCCACGTGTTACTCCGGTTTATGATGTCTTGAATTTGATCATCTTTAAAAAAAAAAAAAAAAAAAGATATTAAGGAATAAAAAAGGTGGAGCCAGCGACATGCATGACACTTTGGCGAATAGTGAGCGGTGAAACGTCGTTGCAATAGTGTGTATTTTAAAACACAAGTCAGAGCTGAAACCATAGCAACTATGCCTTAGCAAGAAAAAAAAAAAAAAAAAAAAGGAAACAAAGGAAAACAA
>OMNM01001933.1:6626-18382 GCA_900302745.1 Parablennius parvicornis | reverse complement strand
TGGAAAAAAAGATTGCCTTAAAAAAAAAAAAAAAAAAAAAAAAAGGAAACAAAGGCACAGATATTGTCTGCATGATACTAGTCTGAGCGCAATGAAAACATCCAGTAGAAAAAGAACAGACACACACAAAAAAAAAAATAAAATAAGCCATGATTTTAGAACCATTATTGGGATAAAGGAGGGGCTGTGATAATAATCTATAATCAATTAATATTGACAACAGGTTTACAATTTGTTCTCAATACAAGTAAAAATAGATCTTGTGAGTCATGCATAAAGAGAGTCTCAATTGGAAAGTTGAAGGTTTGATCCCCATTAGGCCCATGTCAATATGTTGAAGTGTCTTTGAGCAACACACAAAACCCCAAATAAGTTCCAGTGAAATGGATTGAACAACTTGTATATGAATATATGAATGCGATTAACCATATAAAGTATTCTAAAGTAATAGAGAGGCATTATTACATAGCAAAGGAGAACAGAGAGGGCAGCGCCACATAGATTTCTCAGATGTGAAGACAACAACTCTAATATCTCTGTAATTATGTGAAATTGTTAGGAGACTTGCAGTACATTTATCAGATATAGTAAAGTAACTCGATATGATTGGCCTATTGGACAACAGCTCTATTGAATAAGCTTCTCAACATTCATTTAATAAAATTATTTAAATTGCAGATGCTTGAAAATTTTTTTTTTTTTTTTTTTTTTAAATCAAGGTTCAAAAAGCTTTTGTTGTACTCTTTGAGCTAAGTGTAGAGTTGAAGTCTACATGAATGTCTGTCCTTGCAATATGAATCACCGATTCAGCGGAACTGGAAAAAATAAGTCATAAAAGGCTTTGCAACAACAGTAAGATAAATGAAAGCCACAATAGCAGAACCTTCTTGACACTTGTGTGAAAATAAGTCACATTTAAAATTCAATAATAAATAATAGCTGTTAAAATATTTCTGCCCATGTATGAACAAATTAGTTTTGTTAAGTTCTGGCCTTGAATGTGAGAGAGACCAGAAGGAAGAGTGACAACAACTAGCCAAGTTTAGGGTCAAACTGCATTTACTGGCAACTCTTTTAAAGAGCAGCTGAAAAGACACCTCATGTATTAGCCATACTCATGACTTTTAGTAGTTCACATTGCTTAGGGATCCATCAGTTTTTTTTTCATACTCAACCGACCATGAGAACAGTGTTTGTTTGGTTTTTTTTTGTTTTTTTTAGTTGGAACTCAAAATTGAAATGTTTTTTGAAATGATGGGGATATTTATTTTAATCACACCCACTGAAACGCCTTCTTCTCAACACATCAGGGGCCCATTTTTTTAAGAGGGCAGGCAGCCCATTTCCTCGGATAAGTAGCTCCTTAATTTAAGGCATTACCAACATCAATTGTCCCAATAAAAGCCCTCAGAATACATATTTTTACATTGACTTGCCACTTAATCATCAGTTGTATTTTCATAAGCACCGGGATTTTTAAAACACGAGGGTTTGGACTCAATTCGCTTCCCTCTTGGGAATCGCTCTTGATAAAACCGGCAGCTAAATGCCTAAAATGTAAATCAATAGGATGGACTTTCATTAATAGTGTCGGATCAGCGAGGCTACTTCATTGCAGCTCAGCACAGACACAAAAATGCCAGCTTGTATTCAAGAGGCTGAGACACTGTGCTAAAATCCATTATTTAGTATTTTGTTTTCGCTGCAATAACCTTATCCCGGCTGATAAGAGCACAGGAGGAGGTGAGGTTTCAGTGTCTGAGTCAAGGGCGATTTGATGGGACATGTGACGCATCAGGCTTTTTCTTGGGAAAACTGCTAAACTCACCTGGGTATCCTGTGGGACAGAGAGTAGGAAGGATGAGATTAGGTGGAAATTTCATTTATTTTGCTTTGTTGGTAGTATGGAAACACTCAAATGCAGCAAGTTCTGTTTAAATGGGTGAAAGTCTGGTGACTGAGATAACCACTGCACTGAGATTGTTTTGTTTTTCATCTTCATCAAGCGGATGAGGGACTGAATTCCTGCAGAAAAGTGTGTTTAGGTCTTAGTTTTCTTAAGTCTAAATGAAGAACTTATGATTATTCTTTGATCAAGGGCATCAAACTGGCTGCTTTTCACTGACCTGATAAGGTTTCACCTATTTCACTGTTGCATAGAAAAAAAGTGAGCCAAAAGCAGTCCTGCATCATCCTGACAATGACTCGCAGAGAAGCTGAAACATCTCAAGGTTTCCTCTGGTGGCCGTTTGCAGCATATATTATGATTAAATCGAACACGGTGGATCTCATCAGACAGAACGTACAGGCAAGACGAAAAGCGTCAAAGTGCAACTGCAGTTCACTCTTCAGGTTTTTCATCTGTTTCTTCTCGATCGGTAGAATGTTGCGAGCAATTATATCATACCATCATAATTGGTGTGGATTAGGCCGAAATGTTGTTGCAAAAGATGTTGCACCAACAGTACCGAGATTAAGACCCTCAACAAATGTGAAATTCAAAACCCAGGTAGACAGTAAATAGGCAAATTAGCCACAGAAATTATTTCAACAGCTTTAATTCTGTCGAATTCTGACATAATATGCAAAGTCAAAGTGTTTTAAAAAATCTATATATGCCCAAAGCTTGGGGTTAAGATCATTTTCTTAGAGCTGTCCAAATGCATAAAGGGGATATTTCGCTGGATTCACAAAACACAGTAAAATGTCACAAACCAGAGTTAATTTGCATCATTTTGCTGGTTTCATGCTTTTGCATTTTTGCACTCACATTAAGGTTTTAATGCCGTTGCATCACTGATCTCTTGGTTTGAGTCTCAGTGTTCTGCTGTGTCCTTTATTCGCACTAAAGCGCCACAATCCCAAGCAATAAGCAACAGCAGTTATTTTCCTTGATATATAAACCCTAAAAAAACATATTGGAACCCAGATTCTACCTTTGGACAGGTCAGTTTTGGTCCCATGTTTATTGTTTATTTCCAGCTTTTTTTTTCCTAATTAAAGAAATCAACAAAATGTACAATCTATTTTATTTTGGTCCTGAATTCATCCTTTCTGCTTATTATCTTCGACCTACATTGTTGTCGTGATCTAGAAAGTCTCCAAGCTACACGACATTGGAATAAAGCCTTTTATAATAGTCCTACAGAAAAATACATACATCCAAGGTCTGCGACTGCTAGAACAATGTAGCCTCTCACTCTGCTGCCGTCATCTCAACAAACAGGTTAAATCAAGGTCTTCACTTTGTCATCCCATAACAATAGCATGACGCTCAGTTCATAAGGGCCATACTCAAGGATTGTGCTTATTGAAATCATCCTATAACAAGTGAGGGAAAAAAAACAAACTTAAAGGAGAAACAATGTATTTCTGTAATGGCAATAAAAGAGAAACATTGTGATTTGCAAGCTAAACCTCTGGTAGTGTTACCTAATAGTACTCCTGAAGTAATGTATTTATCATTATAAATGCGAGGTAGGTGTAAAGACAAAAAGATGAAAAAAGGTGATGACATTTGGTTCGAGGACAAGAAAATACATCCACGTACTACTTGTGCAGCACTTACACTCCTATAATTGCCAAATTAAAGCTCTTTAACAACTGTGTATCTCACTCTGTCTGCCATTAAAAGCTACACAGCAACATTTTAAAGTACAGCTGTCATTTTTATGCGCCCTTATAGAGCACGGTGCAAAAAAAAAAAAAAACAGGTTTTACAAGCAGCACCGCCGGCCCTCATCAGTGGTCATCACAGGGGTGGGACTTATGCTGGCGGCAGGAGGGGTGGAGCTGTCCGTTTACTAGTGAGGACAGCCCCGCGTGTGAGCGTCAATTTGCACGTGATTCACGTCTAATGATCGTTGCCTCTTGGCTTTCGTCCGCTGCTGCTGCCCAATCGGCACGCTGTGCTGATGAGAACGACAATAACCGCCTTGAGTGGTGCTTAGTGGCTCTAACGACGAGGCGGCACAATAAGAGGACAGGGAGCCAGCGGTGCGAGTGAAGGGCCCTCCTGACCCTTCCCGCATTCTGCAGGAGTGCATTTCCATGCAAACTTGCACCCAAACACACAAATGTCTGGACAAACACAGAAATACTCCATGTATAAACTGGCACTTCACCATGAAAGCCATTGTACTTTGTTTACCCGTCTCCTCACACTTGAATTTCCTCTTTCCTTCCTATTTCTCTCTAGTTATTGAGTGAAAAATGACAATGAATGACCGTCACTGCACAGGTCATCTGATTTCTCTTTTTTTTTTTTTCTGTTACACCGGATGCTGAACAATTATTAAAAGAGCAAATCCGAGCGTCTGAAACACACTTCCTGCAAGACAGAGAGGGACCAGCTTTCTATTTGCATGAGAAGACAGAAGGTTAATAAGGCAAGCCCCGCTGCGACAAAAGAAGGAAAAGTACACAGAGTAGGAAGGAGGGATGGAAAGTGCTGATCTTCCACTTCTGGCTCCCGAGAATCCAGGGAAGACACATGGGAGGAGCATGGGAGTAATTACAGCTGTGGATATATGATGGGTTGCATGTACATCTAACATTGCTTCTTTTGCCTTTTTTTCCCCTCTCTCTTGTGCCTCATTTCCCAGAATGCTTTGTAACATGGGGGAGCAAGCAGCATTGGAAAACACAAATCTGAATATTTGTGACGTCCCACAACCACCAGCGCTTCATAAATCTGTATTATGGACTAGAAAAAACACGTGTAGGCATTTTAGGAAATAGTGTTATGTACAATAGACGGTGGTCCTGAGTGTCTCGAAGTCTTGATGGGTAAATATTGCCCCCCTCAAGCATCAGCATTTCTATAAATGCATTTTTAATCAGAATCCGAATGGTCGTTACATGGACATAGTCCCACCAAAACAATAAAATGTTTGTGCTGTGAAATCGTCTCCTTGAGGCGACGCAACCAGGGTGACACCACATGTTGTCAATAAAAACACCAAGCTGTTGCCTCTTTCTCAACTGGAGTCACGATATCCTCAAAACATGAAATGAGAGTTAAATTCTAGGATTTCAAAGGTTGATTTAAAAAAAACAAATAAAGCAGTACCATTCCTAAATTTTGGTGTCTCTGACGTGTCATCAAAACACTGTGGGGTCGTTGCACCAGCCCCTTTTATCGGAACACCGGCAACAAGCTTTCCACCGATCTAATCAGGCAGAGTAAGGATCACCTGCGTTTTGAAATATTCACAACCAAACCCACAAAGCACAGGATGACTGTCATTTCAAACTGATTTGGCCTCAAACAATCCAAATAGGAGTAGAGCAGCAATCAAACCACTGATATGAGTCAGGAGAATGTTGCTTTCTCATTTAGGTTCCAGGAATTTCTAGTCATTTATTAATAAATTGTTGAAAGTGGAATAGGTGCTTTTTATGAGGACTTGGTGGGCCAGTGGTCCCAGGATAGATTTATAGGTTTAAATTGTTTTTTGTGCATTTTGGATGAACAGATGTTCTTTTTTTCCCACCTTAAGTATATATATTGAATGTACTGGTTCTTTTCAGCATATATTAAAGTACTTTGTTGCAGGTCAAAGAATTCCTTAGCTCTTGTTTTTCCAGATAAAGTAAAAAAAACCTTTCTCTTTTTAACCGTCTGTTCAGGACAAATTGCAATCTCAATGCAGAGAGATGAAAATGAGATTGTGCCACCAGTGGGAATCGGAAATCTCCTCAGTCTGAAAACCAAACTATCCTCCAACACGAGCAGGCTGATGAGCACCATGAGGAGCTCAATGAATAAATTGCCAAAACGCCAATCTGTCTCCAGACGTCAATCATACTCAAATATGTTCGTCCTATTTTTTTCCCTTCAGATGTCTTTTCATTTCATAAATACTTAAGTTTGACTTTTCACCAATCTAAATTGGGTGTAACTGGTAAACTTACTGGAAAACTCAAAGTAAAAACTAGTTAAGCAGCAGGTCAAAATGTCGGGAATTGTTCACACACCATAGAAAGTTGAAATATTTTAAATGGAACGTAGTGCAGGTGGACGAGTGGGTACTTCTGCGTGAATACGTCACATAAAAAGCAAAGGTAACCACTGTTTTACATTGTACAGAGAGAAACCGATGAAAGCTGCTTTTGGAAGAGAGCGAGTGTGACAGGGAGACAGTCGAGTGGGAACTAGGATCAGATCAAAATGTCTCTCTCGCTATTTGTTTTTCTTTTTTTTGTGGAGGATATTGAATTATTTCCTGACAGGAGAGCGGCTCCGAGCCGAGCAAACATGCGAGCAGTCAAGTACAGTTGAAAGAGAGGAAAACAAACTAAAGTGTGTTACGGATGTGACATGTTTTTTTGGGGGGTTTTTTTATGCAAAGTGCTGCGAGCACAGCTCGTTCACTGGAAGTTTAGAGAGCTCCTTTAAAACTATCCTCTTCTTCTGCTGCCTCCTGGCTGAAGAGTGCAGTTCAGGGGAGTCACCGGAGGGAATTGGTTATCAACAGGCGGGACCTGGATCCTTCCCTCCTCCTGGCATAATGAAGCTCTATTTCAGGACAATCAGGTGTTCTTTATCCTTCTTGTCCTTATATCTAACGCTCTCTTGCTTCTTCTCTGTATCCTCGGATCATATCAGCCTAGATATGAGAGCACTGGGAATATGGTGCGCAAACTTTTTTAAGTCTAATTCAAAGGTACAAAGCTTCTTTTTTTTCTTCTTCTTTTTTCCGCCCCTCGTCTGGCAACAATGGATTGCGACTAAATTCGCACTGCATTACTTTGGCAATGACAGTATTTCAATTGGAAACAAACAATAAAGGGGAGGGGGCGGGGAGTATATGCAAACACATACACAAGTTCCGACAATTAAACACACACGCAGGTGCAGGAGCACAAAAAAAAAAAAAAAAAAACACCCACACAAAGACTCAAAAACAGCCTATAAATAGCAGAGATCCATGGCAACCTGAGATTTGTTGTTTGCCGTCACATGCTGCTGAGAGCGAGAGAAGAGCGGGGACTTAAATAACACTGGGAGATTGGTTTGTGTGAGAGGCAAAGTCAAAACAAATTACGCCTTTTCTATCAGTACGGGCCCGCCGGTAAAGCATCTGAAATAGCTTTGTGCCTGGGGACATTTTACCACTGAAAGAATATGGTGGCAATATCCTCCCAGGACCTTAAAAAACAAAGGGATGAGGGAAGGAGGAGAGGACGGGGAATGAGAGGGTTTAGTTTTACTGCAGATCACAGGTGGCGAGTTGACCACCCAACTAACTCTTTTCACTTTATCTTTACCGTCAGTACCCCCCCCGCCTGTCCCTTCCCATCTCGACACCGAGCAAAGAGATCACACTGGAGGTGTCCTCGGCTGAAAGATGAGAAACACCATCACGCATCCTCTTCTTGTGGTCCAAATTACCAACAATCACACATAATGAATATAGAATTCGTACTGTTGAGAGGCAGCCCTGAAGGTTTTATCCAATTTCAATCAACTCCAGCATGGTTTGGGTTTTTTTTTTTTCAGACAAACAAGTCAGTTTTTGCTTTTCTTCCATTCACATTGACCTTCAGCAGACCTTTCTCTGCATTTCCTCTGGCTTTCTAATGCAAATAAACCACTTGAAAAAAACTACAACTTTGCACTTTCCCTGGCATTGTGTTCTCCCCGCACAACAAGAGCGCTGTAGCAACATGAGATATATATCAGGGCTTTAATTGATTTTTTTTTTGTGTTGCAAGATAAAGTAATCTGGTGCAATTGTTTCAGTTTGGCGGCACATTTGCACCGACTCCCATATGCTGTTCATTAATTTGCATCAAGTGGGTGATTTATCAAGCTATTACACTTGGGTTTGTGCCCTTGCTACATGCAGACTCACTCTGCTCAGCCCACCCCGCCCTGGTATCTTGAGGAGGCACACGCATGTGGCACCGCTCTGGTAGCTGGTGCTGTAATGGCTGTGCTAAAGGGCTGGGGGGCGAGCCAGGTCCTGTCAAAACGGCAGATGGATGGACCCACAGGCTGCACGCGCACGCATAGTGCACGTCCTGGCCCCGCGCTGGCCCGGCCTATTTGCTGGCCAAACAGCGAAGGCTCTAAGTGGAGCAAACAGGAGCAGAAACTAATCGAAACACTAATACCACGCGATTAAAATCACACATAATTACCTGATTCCACAAAAGAGAAAAAAAAAAAAAAGCTTTACCTTTTTGTTCGGGGAAGGGAAATACATTAGCGGCCGGCATTAATTAAAAAGCTTGGAATTTGCATTAATGAATTCCAGAATAAGCCTTTCAGGATGCAATCTCGAAAAACCTTAAATGCCTCAAAATTTTCCGAGGCTTCTTGAGGAGAGAGAAGAGAAATCAATAGGATATAAACAGAGCCGGAATTGTTAAAGCCTCCCAATCTTTTTTGTAGGATGAACAGACTAATAAGATCCAAGTTAAAGTGCTTTTTCTCACCCCTCTATGCATAAGTATGGGACAACAAAAAAGTTGTTTTCACCAGCTCAGAGACATCAATTGTTGAAATGGCATGATGCAGCTCAATAAAAAAAAAAAAAAAAAGGAGATAGACTTAATATCACATCGCCCCCATTGTGTTTCTAAGTATATTTCATCACAGGTGACATGTGTGGTGTTATATGGTGCTAACTACTGTGCTGATAAGGGAGGGAAACGGCACTTCTGTTGTTGTGATTGCTTTGGGGAGGCTGCTAAATGGTTTGTTTTTGGGTGGGTTTTTTTTGCATGTGGAAGCTACAGATTTACTAACTGAGCATTAAAATGTGTCAAACTTGCGAAACTCGTCACGTCCAAAGTGCCAAACGACGTTTTTCAAAAGAGTGTCGCAACGTGGCGAACGTGATCGTTGGATTTGGTATCAAAGATATAGCTGCCAACTGTTTGCAAAAGAAAAAAAACCCCAAAAAAAGGAGAAGCTAAAGAGCAAACATCAGATGATGGAAATAACAAACGCAGACTCGGTATTATTGCTTCCAACCTGAAAGGGCCTCCAGTATCGCCTTTGGAGTTGGCTCATCTCTTTGCAGCTGCGCCGCTCCTTCACCTCCCAGCATGTAACGTCAAAGCAGAGCAGTCTTGAGCCACCAGAAGCTAGTTTCTGTCAGGGAGAGCATTTCAAAAGGATAGACTTTCAAAGTAAAAAAAAAAAAAAAAAAAGCCCCTATTGGAATGTTCCGTGGGTGGGAGAGCACTACTGGGATTATTTACATATTTCCAAAGCACTAAAACACACAGTGGAGACACTTTTTTTTAATGTAAAAAAGCTTATTCACAAGCCCCTTTCCTTTCTTCCACAATTTCATTACTCTGAGCAAACAATCTTCCGATGGCGTTTAATCAATAGCATCTATTTCTGGACTGCAGAGTTACTCTGTATATGTAGCAGCCACTAGAACCATTCAACATCTGTTACGCAAAAGCCACAAATAATGACAAGATATAGGAAAAAACAAAACATCCTGAATAGACACTAATTCCATTTGTTTGTGTTAACGCGGATACGGTTTGACAATTCACATCAGTTTACCAGAAAGCTGTGAATATTAAATCATTCCTTTGAGTTTTGTTCGAGTAGATCAGAAACTGTAAAAGGCAGACGATGCACTGCCGCTTGAACTCCACCCAGATAAAAGTTAAGACGTTATTCAATAGAAGACAATTGGTGTAATGAAGATGAGGTTTTATATTTGTCCACTAAGTTGACGAGGAAAAAACTAACTATTCTCCACCAATTTTAGATACTTGTGGTACAACTTCTTGCAAGCATTTACTGAATGGGCCTCCATCTGTCATCAACCCTGAAATCTTTTGACAAATTCAGACTGAAGTGAGATTGTCTGCACACAAAGAGACAATAGGAAAGCAGGAGACAAGCAACAACACAATAATAATAAGTCATTCACTGTCGGCCAAACCCAAACTCAAGGTGACGCTTTGTCCTGACCTCTACTGTTTATACATGTGAACAGAACAGCAGCGGTTCGTTCGCTTCGCCACCACCATTTTCAACTCTCCTCAATAAGTTATACCAAAACAAAATATCTGAATCCGTAAAGAGATGATTTATCACTACATTATAGTATGAAAATGCCAACTGTGTTTTCACACAGTCAAACTGACAGTTCCACTCATTCCTTCATTTTCCTTGACTGATCAATTCATTACTTCTTCCAACAAACTCAAAAATATACCAGTTGTTCCACGTACTGTACTTGCAAAAACTACCACTCATCCATAGCATATATCTGCTTTAGCCAGGTATATATGATCACTCAAACACCAAAAGCAAATTTAGAGTTATAGCTTGGCTTGAGACGCGTGTTTATTGATTATGACAGGGATCTGGAATAACATTCAACATTTGAATCAAACACAGGTCGGCCTACAGCGAGATAATAGTCCCCTTTCCTGGTGGTAAGTATGTCGGACCTTTTAATTTCCGGATACTTTAAATACACTAAATATGGTCATCACTAATCATCAGTCCACTCATCTCCTCCACCTGCTGGAAATGGACGAAACACTTGGTACATCCTGGACAGACGATCACACTTGTATAAGAATGTATAAGGAGAAAATTCATGCACAGACAAGGGAATCGTTTAAACGTCAAGAGTGCTAACAGCACCTCATCATCATCAGACCAGTCTGTGATTTTTGCACATTCTTCCTCTCCAACAGTAGTTGTGAATCTGGTGATTAAATCACATCATCATTGCAGTTTCTTTCCATCGTGGCGGGGAAACTCTACGTTCTGTGTTCATCCCCTCTGGCAAAAACTGAGGTTCCCCTGTTTCAGTATCAATGGTCACATTAGTGAATCAGAGGCGTCTCATTTTGTGCATCAAAGAACATAAAAAAAAAAAAAAACTGATTCCGTCATGCGGATCTGATATTTGAAGCCACACAGAAGTGATGTTGATGCGTCGGCGAATCAAAGAGAAAATCGCAGACTGTGATCGGGACTTTTCTTGTTAACACAGTGAGACAGCTTCCCTTTATTGCTGAGCAACTGGACACTAATGAAAAATCCAAAAGCCGCTCTGCTGTATGCCACCATAGAAACCATCCAGAGCCTTTCATTCAAAAACACAAAAAAAACACCATAAATCCTGAAGCAAAGTCTCCTACGCCAAGTTTGCTTTTATTCTCTCTTTTTTTTAATAAAGCACTTGCATTAGTTCCATCAGCCTTAATTAATTTTATGCAAGTAATTCTACTTAATGAGCTATAACATGCAAAACTACTACCTTTTTCTTCTTGGGAATCAATACTTCCTCTAAAGACTATCCATTATTCAACTTACACAATGGCTTCACATTGGATTTTAAAACAAAAAAAACTACACAATGATAAATATTCTTGTTGAAGCTGATCTTATGCCCAAACACGAATTTCCTTGCTGGATGGCGCTGCCCATTTCCTGTGGGTTTTAATGACAAGAGCCTCACTCTCAGCTTCAAATGCATTATACAGAGCCAGGTGAAGCCTCCACGCAAGCAGACTGCACGCCAGCCGGCGCGCACGCACGCACGCACTCACAGACAGACAGACAGAGCAGAGCACAGCACAGCAAGAGCACCTATATGCAGATGAAATCCTGGTTGACATTAATAGGTAAACACACCAAAGTAAATAAACTCCATTAAAAAATGACATGTTTCATTTAGCTGAGAGTTCATGATTTTTTTTCTTCTTTGCACCGATTGGCTGGCTTGTGTTTTTTTTTTTTTTTTTTTGAATTGTGG
>OMNM01001932.1:8248-18819 GCA_900302745.1 Parablennius parvicornis | reverse complement strand
TTTCTCCAAACTTCACAGGAACGTGTAGTATAACAGCAGTGGGGGGGCTCTCCGAGGACCAACTCGACTTTGACAGTCACTGGATCCGACGTTTAGAGGCGGAAATTGTTGTCAAGGTAAGTTGTGATGTTTATACTCAATAGCCGCTCAGATTTCGGGAATCAGTGAACTCGGGCGAATGCGCACGAAAATCACTAAAAAGCGCTACATGTGTCTGTTGTTGAAATTGCACCCTCCCTTTTTTTCTTTGTAGCAAATATACGCAAATGATTCACAATGACCCTAACCATTTAAGTTTGTTACATAATATTTTACTGAATGAAGATCAATGGACTAATATATAGCTCTTAAGCGACTTATTACTGAGCCTGATAAGTATTTAAACAGATTCTACATTATCCAGTTTTTGCAGTTCTTTTAATTGCATGTGTATTCAGCCGTCACAATCTCAAACCACAAACATTGAACACTTCATAAAGTTAGTACCTTTATTGAATTTTAATCAAACACTTCTAGAATGAACAGAAATATCACGTACAGCCATTTACTTTATTTTATTTTATATGGTAGTTTCAGGTAACTTTGTAGTTTCATTTGGGGAGTTTATTAGAATACTTTGTCTTTATGGCTCCACAGGCACACACAGTGAGTACAGCAAGTGCTGATGTTGCAACTTTGTGGGGATGCAATTGTCACAACACTGAGCAACATTCAGTCATATAACCCTGATTTCTAGTGACCTGTGTGGAAAGTGCTGGCAGTGCAAACTTTTAATGTGAAAAACCAGAGAAGCAGCGCTGTGTCAAAGGTCAGTAATGTTTTGTGACATTCTGTCTGCTGTAGTTTCTCCTTTCTTAGTGAGTAGTGACCTGAGGTTAAACATGGTCTGAAACGGGGCATCTTCAAACACGCTATCACCACTCAGCAACAAGGGTGTGATACCACAGACTTTCCATTGACTACTTTATCTCATCACAGATCTGTGCATGTCTGTTTTAAGGCTTTTTTTTTTTTTTTTGGTTCATCAGTACATCATGACTCTGAATACATTAAAACCATCAGCTTCTTACCCTAAAAAATCTCTGAATCAGAGAGAATAGCTGCTATAAGCATGCAATGAATTGATGAGCCTTTATACTTTTGCTTGTGTAACATTGATACTAATCACTGTGAACTTCTGCTGGTCCCTTGTCATTGGCACTCAGAATAATATAGTCTCCTTTTGTATCTTATACATTTTATAATGAAGAATCCATCATTACAATATTTCGATATACATCTTGCCGTCTATGAAACCGGATGAGCCACTCATGTAGATTTACATAGGAGAAATTCTACCTTGGGAGCATTTCCACTTTAGTTTGACGGGCATTCATCCGTATGTCACATCCTTAAGGCACCTTTAGGATGAGCAGTGCTCCCTGGGTCACCAGTGAGCTGGACGTAATGATTTGTTGAGTCCCAGAAGGGGACTAACCCTCCGCTGGACTCCAGGTGGCCTTGTGGCAGCAGCAACCCCAGGAAAGTGTAGCAGATCACCACATAGCCTTGCAATTTGTACACAATTAGATCTCCGAGGAGAACCGCTCCAACTTTGTGTTGCATCCGCTCTTGATTTTGTGTGAACCGCTGGCACAATTGAGATGTGAAAATGTGAGGATTGATTTGAAAAGAAGACTGCAGATGTACAAATCAGCCAATTCTGGTGGAATAAATAGGGGAACGTTATTATTGTTTATTAATGGAAATAAATAACTGCAAGGCGGGTAGAGGAAGAGCTCTGAAAATGTTTAAATAGCTATGGGACCAATTTCTGGAAGTCTGCTCAATCACATCTGTGCTTTAACTGGAAGTGCTTCGCCAATGCATTCCTCTGTGTACTGCTTTTATTATTGCTCCTCTTTAGTAATTCTAAGGTCCTCTTTTTAAAGTAGTAGGCGAAATGTGTGCTGTCTGTAGGATATTTTATCTGCACTCATTACTTCTTTTGTTGGACCACTGAGAGTCTGAAGCCACTGTTGTGCAAAATCAACCTGACAAATCAACTTCACTTACATAGAGCTGTCATGGTGCTCTGCTGACTACCTGTACTGTGTGTAAATCTGAACACTCGCTGAGCAGCTTTTATTGAGGCAGGATCCAGTTTGTGCTGCAGTGAAGATATCTCACGGAGGGCCAGAGAGATTATCCAATCTTAAAGCTGGTCTGCTCTTCATTGATTGAAATCCTTCTTTCTAAAAAATTCTGAGTGCAATATGCTGATTTACAGCTGATTATTTTATTAATATTTTATTTTTTCAAATTCTGCAGTGTGTTTTTCCTAACTTTTATATATCAACCTGGGTAAGCACTCTGCATGGTGCTCTAGAGAAGGGAGCACATTTCACCACTAAAACACAGGGCTCGTCACTGGCAGGTGGGGGAGGCAGTGCTGCTGCTCATTCTCTGGTATTTCATTATAGTGATGCCAGTGTTGAGAGAAAATAAGCATACAGGGCTTCAGAGCAAGAGAGAGGGACCTGTGTTATACAAGCGATGAGAGATTAATGACTTAAGTCAGAAACAACAACCACAGGAGTCTGGAAGGGTTGGATCTAAAGTAATAATAAAGTACTGGCTTTTTGTTTATGAGGACTGCGCTGAGTGGACTATGAGTAGTTTCTCACTTTGAAGAGTGGAATCAAAAGCGTGCGGAGACTCTGCCACTGCAGAGGCTGACTGTTGTATTGACTTTATGTAACCCACATATGAGGTGCACCTCACAAATGCATACTTTTGCTTTATCTTTTTTATTTACATCTCTTCCAGACTTCACAAGTAGGCCAAATATATAAATTGCAATATTGCAGCAGAGAGTAAATGTGATAACGTTATACTGGCTTACTCGCTCATTAGGAAACATTTCCAAATAGCCTGCAGATGTACTCTCTTTCATAAATGTGATGCCATGCAAATATGATGTGGTGCTTTAAATATCCTTTCAACAGAGCAAACCACACATCCTGTAAACTAACGGGATAAATCATGTTGACTTTCAAATTCCACATATGTGAAAGGCACCTGCCGTTATCACAGATTCAGTATGGGGTAATTCACTGTACACTGTAAAATACTGTACATTTGATTAACATGAGCATATTGATTTTCTTGTGTTAAATGGTTCATTTCAATAGATGTTGAGCAGATAACATAATTAAAAGCGTTTCAGTGAACTTCATCTGAATAGGTGGAAATGTGTGACATGTGTGAAATGTGTTATATTACATTAGGTAAATATATTATTTTTTTGAGTGTATCAAGCTGTCCTCATATGACTGCGGCAGCCAGGCAGAAATAAGTGACACCATGAATTTAGAAACTGCACAGCAACACATGCTTTTTTTTGTGTGTGTGTTTACTTATTTATTTTCTTGGTGCAATGCTAGTAGCACTCCATTTACAGGGGATACCTTGCTGCAAGAAGTGAATGTGAACATAATAATTGTCATACGAAGGTAAAGAAATTCCTGCAGTGAAACCTGTAGCAGACTGTAAGCAGTCATTCCATGCAGCTTCCAGCCCTAAGCTGCTAATCTCATCGTGAAAGTTGAAGATTGTCGCTATTGTAGTGGAGATGATGCATGAATTGAAAATAGATGCACTAAACATATAGTGTATACGCGCAGCCATGGTTGCTCATCCGCAGTATAGTCTGTCACATTTGCTCACCAGCCACTGCTCAGATCATCTCATGCCTCTTTAATACCATAACATTTATAAAAAAAAAACCCCAAAAAAACACAGAAAGTGAGAGACAATCATTCACACATTCCCATCTATGGTAACGTTTGGGGTCACCAATACATGCTTTTGGACTGTGAGTGCAAACAGAGCACTCAGAAAAAAGAAGAAAAAAAAAACATGTAAATGTCCATTCCTCTAGGGCACCATTACTTATAAATATAGTGCTTTAAAACTGAAGTCACAAATTAACACAACCTGTGCACACACAGAGCATATGCAAACTCAACATGGAAATAAAGGACTCCAACCAGGAAAAACCTTGCTGTTACTCAAGAGAGCTAACCACTACACCACTGTCATTTAACATTCCATAGTGACTATATATTCTTCATAACAAAAAGCAGCGAGAATATTTCAAGACTCTGTGGTTGCTTTTGAAAAAAAGGATGGTGGAAAAGAAAATCAGGTTGGTGATGTTGCGGTATTTTCCTCCATCTACCTTTTCTTCAGCAAGATAATGCTGTTTCAACATTTGAATACCAATTTTACAGTTTTTGAATGATAAGTTATGAACAAGCTACATTACAGTCCGGTTATGCCAGTACTGCTAAGCATCAGCTTCCGTCCTACTCTGCATAACTGTGCTTGAGTCACATTTGTCTCAGTGCATATAAATACTTCTTGGGGTGATGATGTTTTAAAACAGGTTATCTGGGTTAAGGCACCCGGCTCAGTGAATAACAAATCGTTGGTTATCATCTACATCCCTCTGGGCCACTATTACTGATCAGTATGCTGCATTATCACTGAAGTCACACATTAACACAAACAAATCACAAGCTGTAGTGCAGACGTTTTTTTTTTCTACTTTGGAGAGACTTTCTGTCAGTACAGCCTCCTGCTAGTCTAAACTGAGGACTTGCTGACCTTCATCTACAGCAAGTGGTGTGTTCAATAACATTGATTGACTTAACCAATCATAGCTTCAGTCATCTTTAATTATGAATTATAATGTTTATTTTGATATAGACTTACATCAAATGCTTAAATATTCCAACCAACTTCTGTACTTCTTGAGTGTTGCACAGTATAATAGCTCCTCCACAATTCTGAGCTAAAAACTATTGTTACACATACAATATGTATCAGGAAGCTCTATTTCTGGCTTTCACAGACCACTGACTGCATATTCCACATTTACTTTTTTAAGATAGTTTGTTTTTTTTCTTCCCTCCTTGTATTGTGGCCTTGCTGATTTATTGAACATTTGCTTTGTTATTCAGTGAAAATGTGACCAATGCAAAATGTGACATCAATGCATGTCCTCTCTCGACCAGGTCACCTGGGAGTTGTTTGTCTTTCAGCTTCGCTTTGCCTTTTCTGCCTGGTTTCTCATATTTGGATTTGACTGTGAACTACATGCTGACATGGTCTCTGTTAATGGAATCACAGGCTAAATAGTTTACATGTTGCACTACCTGTTCTGTGTATGCCGAGAAAACAATGAAATTAAATTTGAAAATGTGTGTGTGTTTGTGTGTGTGGAAGGAATTGTCTGTGTAGAAATCAAACAGTGTCTTCTGGCCTCAAACCTCATCTTTCCAGGTTTACTTATAGGCACCATGCAGCATGAAAAGAGCCACTCTGTCTAGCATCCACAAATGGAAAATTTGAAGGAGAATTTTAAATGTAAATGGATTAATATTTCACGTCCGCATTGATTCATGCTTCCACTGTAGACATTTTCATCTGCAAGTGAGTTGAAGACATGCAGGGACGTCTTGATGTGGCACAACCTCTCCTTTCTACTGTTTAGAAGTAACAGGCTTCCTATGTGGATCATTGCTGTCATTACCATTTAGTTTGTCACCCCAGCTGCCTGCTTTTCTCATTTCCTTATTCACAACACTAGTAGAGATAACAGGGGTTGATGCCGTAAAAGCTGTGATGGATGTAAGGTATTATTATCGATTTGCGTTGTTTGCTGACCGAAGAAACTGACAGCATTTGCCATGATATTTGAGTGTCTAAGGTAATTTCCAGGTTGACATTTTGAGTATCAACAGAAGGCCGAAGTGCAATTCTGTGTTAGCAACAAAACACTGATGAAATGCATTGAAATTTCTCATCTTCTTTTACTAACCTAAATCAATGAAAAACAATATTCGCAGCACTAATGCATTTCTTTGTCTGTCAGAAGTTTTATTGGAATCTCCATCTATTTTAATATTGTCTCCTCTACATGTCTCTGCTCCATGTTGCACAGGTGAAAGACAGGGGAAATCCAATTTCATTAAAGTTGCATGACATGGCCTGAAGACGACAGGCTGTTGCATTACTACAGTCGATGGTGCTCTTTCATGCTCTGGTACTTTGTCACTGTGGGGATGTGGGTAGAAATGTGCTCTAAGTCTACCCTTGAATCAGGACTTAATGCCAGAGTGACATCGGCCTGAGGGATGGATAGTGTTTTTATACACCCTGATAGCGAGGCACACTGGAGGTTAAACAAGCTGTCTGGTCCATCTCCTCTCTGTCTTTATGGATTTGCAAAGATGACAGGCTTAGATTAGTCAGTTTTCAAAAAGTGCAAGTGTGCAGCTTTGGCTTTTGGCAAAAAAAGGGAGGAAATATAAAGAAAGAGCCTTGGTGATAGAGCTGGCAGATTTTCAGACAGTGTGCAATTAAATCGGAAGTGTTAAAGAAGGGCAGACAAAGCATGAAGGCTTTTGTTTCTTTGCAGATGACATCGCCTGCAGCAGACTGTATACTCTAAACATAATAAGCTGCTGTTGAAAACTGATTTACATTCTTAATCAATGTTTAAACAGCCTGGCAAAAAGTAGTTATACGTATATCTACAAATAACCTTACCACCTCAGTAAAACAAATCCGAATGAACAGTGTAATGTAATAAAGCTTATTTATGTTTACATATTATTGCCCTCTCAGTACACCAATGTTTACTTGGCCAGGGGATTCATATAAATGTTATTGAATTAAGAGAACTATGCTTGAGGTACAACCCAAATGAGACATCTCTGTTAATTATTTATACTCCATCCATCCATCCATCCATTTTTTCAGATCAGATTGTCCATTGATTTCCTCATCCTGCTCTCTGCGGCTCTTTCCCCTTGGTTTCAATGTTCTGTCCAACATTGGGTTCATCAGGTGCAGTTAGTATCCTAACAATAATCCAAAGCAGCCATAGTGGTGCAACACAAGAACAAGACACTTTCAGTATGATCATTTATGACATCATATAACATTGAATTCATTTACAGTAAATTAAATTACTAGCTCTATAGTCAAAGTGATGAATGACATCTTTAGCCCATTGTTAAAAACACAATGACGATAGGGAGAATAAAATAAATTGCGGATTGATGCCCTTATTTAAGCTCCGCCCCTGTACCTGGCTGCTTTGAATCACCTTTTTTGGTATTTTGGATTTTTATTTGATTTCATTTGATGATATTAAATGCAGCATTTGCTCTTTTAGCCCTGCTGTCATTGTAGCGGCTCACAAGGGAATTAACTCGGCTCTTCAGTCGCTCACTGACAAGTGAGACAGGTCCACAGACAGGCACTGAGGAAGTAGCTAACTTTCAAAGCTTCGACTAAAAAAAGAGCTGCCTGCTGCGAGGGAAAACTACGTTATGAGAGCGATGAAAGTGGCCCAGAACAGGAATGTGGTGGATCGAACCTGCAAACAATGAGCTGAAACTGACTGAGTCTCTAAAAAGCCCAAGGATTTTTTCACTTAGTATATCTCTACAAAGAACTCCTCTCTTGCCTTCACACATTATTGTATAGTTATGTATAGAATGTTCAAAAACGTTAGCGCTAGCGGTATCTTCAAGGTCTCCACACATATTTCATGAAAATAAAGCATATTGTTCATCAAAAGAAGAAACGTATATTAGTCCAACTAATTAGATCCCATGTTCCTTTAATGAGATGCAGAAATCTATTGAATGAAACCCACTTTGCAAAATCTGTCACAACAGATGAAGGAAGAGGGAAATTGAGCTGATTGAGCAGGTGGTAGACATGAATGAGCAAATTCATCGAAGAAAAAAAATCATTCAAAACATTCGTTCCTGCTCCTCTACACTTGAGGCACAATAGCGGCACAGAGCCATACGATGGTGTGCTTCACTGTTTCTACTTGCTGCTTTCTAACAGACACAAAACCTTTGCAACCCAAAAAAAATTAAGTAGATAAAAAAGTATTCTAAACTAAGCCCTAAGTACCACAAAAAATACACCAAAGCAATGATGCGCTGTGCACATTGAGCGGTACTGTACTATGATGCCACACTGACTTTGTAACCAAGGTAACTAACAACAGGCGCAGTGAATGGTCAGATTAGCTGGTGAAGTGTGAAGAGGGAGATTTTACATAAAGCTAAACAGCCAAGCTGCCTTGCATCAATACAGCCTATTAAAAACTGATATAAACCATTTCCCTTTGGTATATATTACGCACAGCTTTTGTGGTATTATGTCAGGTCTGGCTGTTGCATAAACAAATGCTGTGGCTTCTGCTTGACAGGCAGATCTGGATATTGTGGAATAAATTAAGATTTTATGCAAAGTACAAATTCACAAAGGAATATTTAAACACGGTTCTCAAGGGCTGAAGATATATAGCTGAACGCTGGCAATGAGCTAATCACAGACTTTATAGGACTAGAGCTCGGTGGAGGTGGATGCCTCCATTAGCGACAAGGATTCACACCTCAGTCATTCATCTCAACACCTCCCACTGCAGTGACCCCCTGTCACATGCTCTGAGTCACCTGGCTCCACGCCACTCCTCCCAGCTTGTTCTCATAAAGTGTGTTATGTGAGCCTCTCTCACGCTCACTCTCCTCTCATAGATGGCACCAACACGCTGAGATTAACTGTATGACTGCCTAGTAGACAAAGCAAGAAAAGAGCGAAAAGTATATTTAGGTTCAGACTGCTACTATTGACTGGAGAAAGGGCTCAGAGATAGGCTTTTTTCATTCACGTGGGAGGAAAAGAAGCACGAGTCCAGCTTTGTGGTGGATAGTAGGTTTTTGTAGCACAGAGAGGCTGCTTTTCCAGCCACATTAACTCACACGAGAAAGGCCAGGCATGTATCAATGGGCCAACCCCATGGGCTTTCAGTGTCATGACATCAATTTCCCAGTACATATTTGTGCTGTGGAAGATCTTCACTGCACAGATTTGACTGACTGAGTCATTTCAGTGCCGATTTGTTGCACCTCCACAGTTGCATGTTATTTCTGCCAGTGGCATTGTCGTCATAAGGACAGAAGAGGGTCTCATGTCACATATGGCATGAAACTTACAGTATTAGCAAGAGACCACAACACCAAACAAACGGCATATGATCAAAAATGCTGTTTGTACAGAAACTCTGCATGTATTGTTATCTTTTGAAACCACAGTTAACACAACAATGTAACCTCAGGGTGCATTTAGCACCTCCTCTAGGGCCTTTATACACATCACATGACTGTTATTAGTTTTCTTTCAGTGACAGTGTGATCTCAGAATCCTACTCTATAACTGGTTGGTAGCTCCTTCAAGCAGAACGAAGAGACAGTGGCGCTTTGAAGTAACATGATCAGGATGTAGACTTTTCCTATGCTCCTTTACTGTGTTTCACTTTTTTTTTTCTAATTGGCACTATGCTAACAGATGATTATGCTTTATTATTGCAGGTATTTGAGGAAAAAAGTCAGTGATTGAATAAGTGAAAACGGATATTTTGTGAGAGCGAGTCAGTTACATTTGTTCACAATTATTGTATTGCCACCGCAATTGTGTGGCAATTTATTGTCTTTAGATGTTCATGTTTATTGTGGACATATGCTTTTAAAGTATCTTATTTGATACCTGGTGATGGTAGTTGTGATGGAATGTAGGCCAATAAAAACAACAAAAAAAACAACAAAATTACTCAAAACCATAATATCGTGAACAGAGTAGTCATGAGAGGAAAAACTGAACACAGCCACTATGTTGTGCTGTACATTAAATATTAAACACTATATTTCTGTTCTGCATAAGCTTGTCTTTCAGAATGCCTGTGCAGGATGGAGAGTAACTAAAACAGTTCTTTTCGTGGGGAACAAGCCAGTTACCCTGCAGCCAACAGGGCAATTATTAAAATGAAACTACCAAACTGTTGAAGGACAAAAGAAAAACTCATGCTTTATGCAGGAACGTGCATTGAACAGTTTGTAACTTTATAGACGGTGACCTATTTCATTGTGCAAAACAGATAAAACATACAATGTGTGTTTAAAACAATTGTGTAGTATTTATGAAACAGTGGATATAAGCTAGTATAGGCTCTAACCTGTTTAGTTCTACATTGCAACAAAACCTTTTTGGGAAGAGGAATATGCAGAAAGAAATGATGTGCTGACAACCCTGCTTGATGTTGTAACATCATTTGTGGTTCTGAGGAGGTGTGCGTTGATTCACTATCCCTCTGTTTTTTTTTCCAAGCTCATATGAAGCATTTGTGAGACAAAAATATTTTAGTTCTGTTTTTCTGCTTTTAGGCATGACCTCCCAAAGAAATAAAACTTTAAATAGAATTATTTTCTTCTCACTTTAATAATGCTTCAGATAACAGTTTTGAAAGGAGACATCCGTTAAATGGCTATATTGGAAAAAGTTGCTCTTCTGAGGAGCAGGTGGGCTGTACTGGTGAACAAGCAGTGCTGTGGGTCCACTGAGACGGACGAGGCCACATGTGGGACAGTTCGTCTCACCTTCGCAGGGTTAGGGTTTACACATGTACTCCTCCCCGGTTTCACTAAACCCCACCCCCACCC
>OMNM01001931.1:0-11742 GCA_900302745.1 Parablennius parvicornis | reverse complement strand
TTCACAAAAATCTAAGGAAGATGTCAGATGAGGCATATAAACTAATGCAGATGATACTGGAGACATTGTGTGATACCAGGTTCAAATAATTTGGATACGAGGGGACATTTTAATGGAATGTGACAGTTAGTGGCTCAGATTTAATATCATGTCATCATTAACAATCATAGTTTTCTGAATGTGAATGAAGTTTGAGTTATTAGAAGCAGAATTTAACATCATTTTAATACTTAATTTGTTTCAAAGTTGAAATATTACTTTTTCACCAGGATTTCTTGAAAGAAGTCACAGGATAAAACATACACACACATACACACACAGACACACAGTCTCTTCCCACTCCACTCACCTTTTATTATCTAAAAACCAAACAAAGAGAAAAAAAGATTCAAGCAAACCAAACATTGAGTTAGATAAGCCAAAACACCCCTTAAAGTCATCATCACATATATTTGAATATGGTATGACGTTGATTCAGGATCTTGGGATTCTAATGTAAAAGCAAAACCCAATTGAAGCACCTTACAGCAAGACGTTGTGCTGAGAGCAAAAAAGTAGAGCCTTGTTGTGTGTTCACTGGTTTATCTCACTGACCTTCACCACATCTTCGTCTGTCGAGCGGCACTTCACTGCATCTGAGACGTCGGTGACGGAAGCGTCCACTCCAACAGTCACCACCTTCACTGGGACGGCCACCGTCTTTCCCGTGAGGACAGCCGTGTTCAAGATCTCCGAGTCCTGAGGGCAATAAGAAGGACAGAAACCATCAAAGGCGGAGCAGGATTTTAATATACCAATAACTGGTCTTTAATTACCAGCTCCGGAAGAACAGAGGAGAAAGTGACCTACACGCTGTATTTAAAATGACCCGAGGCATCACTGTGGAATTATCACTTCATTAATGATTATTTTACATAAATGAATAAAAAGTTAGAATTGCAGATAACTGGACGACAAATAATTGATGGCAGCTAGCGTGTTCGTCACTCCGGCAGTGATTAGAAAGGCTAAACATGATTTTTGACATTCTTTTTTATTTTTATTTAATGAGCTATTCGGATGTTTTTTGATTAACACTCACTAATAGCACTGAGAAGATCAAAGTTTGTATCTTTGCATGATGCTCACTATGTGTACATTGGTTTTTCTTGAAATAACCGACCATGTGTTTTGGTTTAATTGCTGATTCTAAGTTGTCTGGAGATGTGAACATATCAAAGTATTTATCTCTTGGTGATGGATATGCAGTGTGTCCAGCATGGCGAACCACAGTCTTCTAGTCCAACAATTCCCAACCTCTTTTTTTTTCAGGGACCCACGCACAGTCACCTTCACCACAACCTGCACAATCACGTAAAAACCACATGTAATGTACAGTATCTTTGTTGTGTCTCAAAGGACAAGTTCCTTTTTTTCTGGGGAAAAAGCTCTTTGGGTTTACACACCGTCTTGTGATGTTTGGTGGATTGGTTCTGCTTCAGCTTGCAGTTTCAAACGTTTATGTGCCAGTTTTTCACTCAGAAAGATTCATGATGATACACTTTTAATGTAAAACTGAGTAATTTTGTGGAAAAAAATATCTAAATGCTAACTCAGCCATTAAAACAAATGGCTATAGCCCTTAAAATCAAATTTTGGCCCTGGTTGGTAATCACTGCTCTAAAAACTCACTGCCTCAACAAAAAAATTATATTATATATATAGAATTCATTACTTTGCTTCTATTGGTGAATGAAATGATACTTACATATTTTTCTGGTGTACAATATTATTCGTCGTGTGTTTTACTAAGTCATGTTGTTGAAGTTGAACCTGTCATGAGTCGTCAGACCCATCCTATGTAAATTAACACTTCCAGTCCAATCATTCCTAACTATATGCTCCGTGTGAAAAGCACCAATTGCTAGAATATGCCCCTGCACTGTAGCTGAGGTGCTCCTCGTAAATGACCTCAGTGTATAAGACAGCCTTTAAGTTCAATGCCACTGCTTCATTACCTTGTACAAAAATCTTAACCTTTCATTACAGAAACACACACAGCCGCACACGAGGCTGTTGCCACAGAGGATAATTGGGCCCAATTAGGAAAAGTCAGAGAAACTTTTGCTCTCTAATGTCACCAATGCACATTGGGTTGTCTCTTCTACCTATTCAGCCATAAGAAAGAGCACATCAATTACACTGACTGCAATGGAACAGTGGAGATCACAATAACTAGCTGCTCCAGGGGTCAGAGAGGTTCATGGCTGTACTATAAAGCACACACAGGGTTCTTGTACTGGTGAACTCAAATAACTTGAGGAAACTGTGAAGTGTGACAAAGTCTATCACTATAAGCTGTATTCATTATATTGGCCTGTTCTTACACAAAGGGCTTGTTCAGATATCACTAAATTCCAATGGCCAGGAACCCCAAAGCCTCTTTTTTTTGTTCCCGCTGTATTGAAGGTTTGCTAGCACTGAAAACACCCAGCCACAATCATCTTATTCTTCTTAAC
The DNA here is from genome assembly GCA_900302745.1 of Parablennius parvicornis. NCBI lineage: Eukaryota > Metazoa > Chordata > Actinopteri > Blenniiformes > Blenniidae > Parablennius > Parablennius parvicornis. The sequence goes on along the minus strand of OMNM01001931.1, from coordinate 9,244 downwards.
AGGGAAATCACAACTTTGGAGCAATGCTTGTTGAATTATATGTCATATTTGTTTATAGTGGTATTGCTAAACCTGCCAAGCACAGACAGGACAAATCAACAGTGTCTGACTTCCTGTCTATGTTTGTGTGTATTTCACACTCACCGGTGAAGTACGCAGGGTTTTTACACTGCTCTGTCAGCTCGGTTTCTAAAGACTTCTCCTCATGTTTGTGAGCTTGCAAATCGGACCCATTCAAAAAAAGAGAAAAGGAGGATTAAGTTTGATTGAAAGAAGACTGCTCGTTTGTAAGACCATTCAGCTTTAGAGTGAAATGATTATTAGCCGAGCCAAGAGATACCAATGAATCACAAAAAACACTTAATCTTCAAATGGCTTTCATTACAATTTTATAGACTGTGACAGTGTTATATAGCAATATAAACCCCTCTCACTGTGCTACTGACTTTGATTCAATTCCCCTTAAAATTGAGGATTGCAGTAAATTAATTCTATGTCTGCTGGGATTCCTCCATTTCCAGAGGGTCATCTATAATACATGATGGGGTAAATGGTTGAGACCTGGTGAAAGCAGGGGCTAATGTTAGATTACAGTAGCTGGAGATGACCCAGCAGGTTGAGAGCAGCTGAGAGCCGAGCCTGGCAGTAATAAGCCACAGCGGGATCCCACAGTGATGCATCAGTGGTCCACAGACTTTGACATAGACGGCACAATTAAACACAAAATGGAGACCAGTGGAGCACGTCAGCAGCTTAAAGGAGCCCGAATGAAGACCCAGTGAAATACGGGCTTGTGAAACTAGGAAAGAAAAATCCCCTTATGAGTTGTTATTATGTCCAGTGTCTTATTTTGGGCTAAATACTCCCAAGGGGAATCGCTAACAAGAAATAAAACCTAAAGTTTTGTACAGTTTACTTTAGATTATAAACAGCACTGTATGTCATGAAATTCATATCCTATTATCTGCTTCTATTATGTAACAATTTCAATAACTAGCACAAAAACAAATCCTTGGTTACATTTAGTATATATTATTTTATCATATGTGTGTCATTGAAAAAAAGAAAATAATAGTATCAATGCCCTGTCATGAATGTATCTTTATTTGCATCAAATCTTAATCCTAAATATTGCAAGTCCATTGCAATATTGTCCTTATTTGCTCACAATGAAGGTCTACTGTTTCAAGAATAATGTGGCAGTGAATTATCTGTACAAACAATGTCGGTTTTAGAAGAAAACAAGACAGCCTGGATGAAAAATCATGCACCTGGCAGAACAGAAACACAACCACAAGGGTCTGAGTGAATATGTGGCTTATTTTGTAGAGTATCATATTGAATATTTACATTTTGAGGCAATATGATATTTGAATGTAAGAGAATGCATTTATTCTGTGGAAAATCTAAATCTCATCACTTCCCCATAAGCCAGAGCCACAAAAAAGAAACCAATACAAGTCTACATCTATTTTGACTGTGTTTCTTGTGTTTATTTTACTCTTTCACCAAACAAATTAGCCAGTTACCACATACAACACACAATTGGAGCCTTTGGGATTACCTGAGGGTTTCTGCCAAGAGCACTTTCCCACTGTAACCAGCTGGTAATTCAGGAAAATAAAGAGGGGAAGGAAGCAACACAGTATGTAGCTCTTAATACCCTACCCTAGCCTCTATGTGCTTCGGTTCAGAAAGATGGTCGGCTTCCACTTACAAAGGTTGTGTTGTTATCTAAAGATAATGGCCAACAAACCTGGTTTAAACAGAAAGCTGGTGTAAATATGAGAAAGAAAAGCCTTGATCCTGTCAAGAATCTCAACACGTCTCAAAGTATCAATGTGTTACTCCCTTCACATCAGTTTCATGTAAGAAAACGTTTATGAAAGACAATTGTGCATCTGACTATTGCATTTTAATTCACTTCCAAGCATGCATGTTGCATGTTTATGTAACTCTCACCTGTTGACGCTGGTGTTTGTGCTTTCCTTCCTACCCAAAGCTGCCCCCTCGAGTCTTACAGATAGGAGTCTTTTTGTTCAATAATCTGTGGGAGAACAGCTTGTCTGCTTTATCAAGGATCACTCTGTTAGCATTCAGCTCGCTGCTGAGGCTGGTAATGTGTTCTGGGCCGTAATTTCTGCCTGTGTCTCGGCTGGATCTGAAAATAAGTGAGATTTATGGTGTCAGGCTGAGTGACATTGCCAGCATGAGAAGTAGCAAAGCTGGCCGTCCTGGCGTTGCGATTAGCTTCTGCCTCAGCCCCGCCGCTAACACATCCACATTTTGACCCCGCCATCCAGGCTACAGGTACAAATGAACAGGTCGAACAGTGTCGACTCACAAGATTCACTCCCTGAATTATTCATAACGTAGAAAAAAAAAGAAATGATGGTATAAACACAGTATATGTTCTTACTGTGTACACATTGGTGGGGTTCTCTTAAAACATAAAACAAACAGGCTGTCTCTAGCATGAACCTAAAAACATGCAAAGTCTTGCTTTTACTACTATGATTGATGAGTTCTCACTTTGATATGAGAATCTTTACGATTTTTCATGTCCTTTCAAGAGCAAAATCATTAAAAGGGCTATCAAGAATGCCAATAGTCAACTAACCTATTGTAAATGAAATATTCATAGTTCTGATAAACATTTTCATCCCGTGGTGATAAAGTACGCAGACGTGTGAGGAAACTGAAGTTGGGAGTGCATGGATCGTGAATTATATGCTGTAGACATTAAACGCCACTCAGACAGTGTCCTGGAGCTATTAAAGAGACTAAAAGAGACATGTCCTTTCATCAGTTCTTCTTTCCACATTGTGCAATGCTCAATATGGCACTTCCTACCCTCTATTCCAGTGGGCGTTTAATTGGCTAGAAGCGAGAAACATGGAGGAGAGTGGGAATAAAGGCCTTGGTAGCACCATGCAGAGCGATACATCACTGCATGACAGCGCATTGAAGTGGTGGGATGGTTGTGAAGCCAACACACTGCCTTTTAATGAGGGTCTCTCTTTTTCTTCCTTTTCTTCTCTTCCCACTTCTGCTTCTCCAAGAAAGGGCCAGTTATTCTCCTGTCTTCATTTCCCTCTTTTTCTTGTCTCTTCCCAGCTGATGGGATAAAGGTGGCGGCAGTATCTGGCACACCGAGACCCATCACCAGTTGGCGGTCATCCCTCGCTGCCTCCCGAAACACACATGACTGCTCCTCGGTAGCAGTGCCCTGTGTGAGGTACACGCTGGTCAGAGATCTGATCCGCTCATTACTGTTGGCCGTGGCTGGCAGACAGAGGATTAACTCAATGGCCGCTTTCATAGTTGATCTTCTCACTTTAAAAGGAGACGTAATGAGAGATCATGTTGAGAACATGGACAGGATGGACTGTTGCCACAGGATGAAGGTAATGCCGAGGACCAGTTTAGTAGGTACCTCACTCAGTAATTAAGAGACATTATGAAAAGGGCACTTCATTTCCTGTCAGAGTGGGCAGTAAAAATTAACCACACACACAGCAAAAGGTCAAAGGGCTCAATTATTCAGCTGGCTGCAGTTATGCAGAAGCGTACGCTATGACCTCTTGAATATCAGGGGAGGTGGCTGACATATAATACAAGATAGAGGCAGGTCAAGAACAGTTGATTGACATGGGCGTTTTCAATCATGCTTTATAATCAATATTTATCATCACCGTTAAAAACCAGCTAAGTAAATCGATATGACATTGAAGCCAAAGTAAATCATACGTAGGGTACAATTTGCCAGGCGATAATGGTTTCCCCCACAGTAAATGTGTTCATTGCTTGTAATTATCACAAGGTAGGATAACAACCATAAAGCTACTTCATCAGCACAAAAGTCAAAACATTAATGAAAAGTATTTAGAAGGTGAAGCAGGACTGTTAACGGGAACATCAACTGTGAAACTTGTGCCACCTATAGTCAAATCTGAACTTCACACTGCAATACTGGTCTCAACAAATGTACGCATGCCATGCATGAACAACCTGCAACTACTGCACCCATTCGACTCATCGTTCTGAATTATGGCTTATTATAAATCTTTTCTTTAATATGAATTTTATTGCAATATAAATCATTCTGCTGTTCAATTCAAATTGAATATGGCCATTATATCATTTCAGATATGACGAGGAATATTTGTTGCTACTCAGGCCTTGAAAGTATGTATATTTTAGATAGCTTGGGAAGACGGCCTCTATTCTTATCATAATAAAAGATAGAATATTGTGAAATTTGTTGTTTTTTTTCTTTTTGTGCCAGGAGTGAGATGAAAAGCTGTAAAGTAAACAAGATCGTATCACCAGTAGCCAATTAGCCAGGGTCAGTACACACCCCAGGAGCAGGGGAGAGCAGCTAAAATGACTCTGCCAAAAGGTTAATGAAATCTACCAATCAGCACTTCAAAAGCCCACTAATTGGGGCTGTGCGTTGGTGCTGGTGCTCTTGCCTCACAGCGAGAAGGCCATGGGTTCAAACATAGCAAGGGAGTTTACATGTTCTCCCTGTGTGTGCTTGGGTTTTCTTCCGGGTACTTGGTTCCCACAACAGTCTAAAAAACATGCACTGGGGGTCCCCGAGCAAGGGCCTTTGGCTCCCCCTGAGTGCTGCATGTTTTCTTGTTCATGTTCTTGTTCTTGTTCTTGTTCTGTCATGTCTTGCTTTTTTTTGTTTTGTCTCTGCTGGTTTCTTGTAAAATCACAACTTTATAACCATGTTACTTCGACTGTTATACTCTTTTACTCTATATCACTGTGGCAATGTCAGGCAAACTTTGGGCTATGCAGCAAATGTACCTATTTAACTACAATAATTTCATTAGGGGTGGAAAAATTCTGCTTTGAGCTCTTTCGAAGAGCCCGTTTTCTTTACAGGATATAGAATTGATTAGGTCTTGGAGTAAGTGCCTCTGATGGAAATTTTGGAGTTTGGACTTGGCATTTTGGTGACAAAGTCCATATGAATCTGACAACACAATGGCAACATATGAAAAGACACTTCTCGCTCTGAGAGAAAAGGGATCGGCATTCACTCCAGTGCTTTGCTGTTGGGGCTCAAATCTGGACTCTTTCTGTTTTGAGTCTGTAAATTGTGTCGCCACCAGTATATTTTCACACATCCTGAATAGTTAAACATGCAGTACCTTCTGAGGAGTATGTGTGAAATCTGGAGACTCTGAAAAGACCGACACACACTCTGACCAACTAAATAAGCCAAACCACCCTTCAAGAGCCACTTCTCACTGTTCCTGAGCTAGAAAATGTTGCATATAACTGACAAGAACTTCATAGGCTGAACGGACTTGTTGGAAATGATTTATACTGTTCTGTTGGCCTCGTAACTTTCTCAAGGAGTGCGACCGATGACACAGCAGGAGTCCCCTTCATCTGAGCCATTCGCTCAGTTGTACAAGAGGATTCACGTGACTTTTTATGGACACTATTGATGTTTTAGTCACAGTGAATTGCCCTCCAATGTAAATCATTTATGAGGGCACATGATTTATGGATAAACTTGACTTTGAGGAAGTGCCACAATGACAAGCTGCTGACAGGATAAATCTCTCCACAAATATTAATTACATTATGAATTGTTCCTGATTCCTTTGTCTACATGGCTTACTGACAATCTAATATTGACTATAAAATATATAATTCTGCAATGCAATGGGTAAAGCTGCTCTCTGACATCTTGTAAACATGATGTTTCAACAAAAATATACTCAAACTTCTTTATTCATCTGCAGGCCATCTCTCGAAAAACTGCATGTGAAGTTACATTAACAGAGAGAGTATTAGTGCCTGTGCTTGCAAAATTAACTTTATAGGATTTGTTGAGGGCTGGTGCCAGCGGGGCAAACCCACGCCCTGGAACCCGGTGTACCTCATACTGTGAAATGGAGCTTGTGAATAAAACATGGCTGACGGTGGTGGTATTTTAATTTCAGGTTTGTAAGACAAATCCACTGCAATTCTCATGAATACTATACCTGCAATACATCTGGATCAGTGGGTCAGGGGGGAGTGAGGGGGTGGGTGTCCCTGATGGATTTCAACAACCGTCGGACTCAGCGCTGAACGAATCAAGGGCACCAGGGACGAAACCCGCTCTCTGCTTGCCGTGAGTGAGGGAGCGATCAGCGGGGGGCTCAGGGGAGGTGACTGGTGGGTGCTTTGATAGATGTTGGCACTGATATAGCATTGCCTCGCTAGTGCCCCCGCTGTTCGCCCATTCAGTAAACGCCCAGAGGCCAGAAGGCAGGGAAACAAACCTGCCTGCGCCAGTCTGCTCAATTTCAGTTCAATATCTATCACACACAGCCGATCGATGAAGACTTCTTCACCAACAGCCAACGACGCCTGTGGAGGGATGACCCCCTGATCTCTGTCTGATTTCTTCACCCGTCTCTGATCGAGATCCATACTGCCAGCTTAGCTTGGCTTAGCTTGGCTTAGCTGCCCTCCGGACACAGACCTCTCTCAGCAGGCACAAAGGTCAGCTCTATTGTAGAGTCCATTACTGCTTAAAAAAATACACACATTCCTCTCAAACCTCAGTGGGTAGGGATTAAAGGCAGAATGAATAGAACTTGGCCAGAATGTGAAGTGGGATGGTAACTATTATGGGGAGATGTGTGGTACAGACATGTGTCACTATGTGATTGATCTGTCAGTCTGCATTGGGCTGTTCATTTCATTCCTATATTTTTTTGGTTGCTTTTTTTTGCTTTTGCAAACTTTTTCACTCCACCATAACTGACAGAGTTAGGAAAACTGAGAGAGCTGCAGTGACAGGGATGAAGGTTCACAGTATTCTATTAGAGGAACCAGAATATAAGTGGTTCCACAGGGTTCAGGTCTTAACAATTTTCTGTAAGCATAGCAGAATAAACTGCAGCATAAATATTTGGTCTAAGAGTTATGTAATACTGTGTGGGTCATCTTCAAAGGATTGCAATGGCCCAGTAAACAAGTTGTTTGACCTTACTTCTAGAAAAGCTTTCAAAGTCATTGGGAAAAGTTTGTTTCTATCAAACGGAGAATGAAAATGTTGTGACTTCACTGAAATAAATACATGTCAAAGGTAACAAACCCATCACACTCGTCTTGCAAGTTTGCCAATTAGAAAATTATTTCTTCTGCTTCTTTGGTACCACTTGACAAATTTCTCAATAAATGTCATTCAACCTGTGCCATAAAAAAAGTAATGCAGTTCACCTACTCATTTATTGAGTCACAGAGAGAGTGACTGTCAGACTTCTGAATATTTTTTACATCCTCGAATGACAAATGAGTCATCGGACTCAGAGAATGTTAAGCTCATCTCAGAAAAATTCATGTTCTGAATTCTGCATCCGTCACAAACTGTAGCCGTGAAAAGCATCGCATGCAGTGTGGCACATGTGCAGACGGCTGCAGCCTCAATTAGTGCTACCACTTCATCATCAGCCTCTAAGCTGTAGTGGATGCTAATGGATTGCTCACTTGGGGTCCATCCATCAGCCCCTTATTGTAAACTGTATGACTCATGCTATGTGAAAAAATGCAGTGTTTTTTTTTTTTCCTATTCCATTAAAACAGTAGGAGCAAGCAACTGAGACTCAGCAGAAGTGGAATGGAGTTGATGAAGCTTATTAAATGATTCAGATTAGGTCATTTATGCACAGTGCACAATGCAAAGGTCTTTTGATAAACAGCTTGCATGATAATACCTGCACCCATGATGCATTTCTGTGGGATTAGCTGGCAAGTAAGTGCTCGTGTCTGCACGTCTAACTATGTGTTTGATAAATTGTTCTCGGGATTTCACTGGCCTGGCAGAAAAGATGTGCAATGCAACAGGAGGAATGGAATTGAAAGGAGTAAAATGAAACATTCATTGGAAGATGTTGATAGATGGCTTTATCATGTGAGAGCAGAAGTGGCCAGAGAAGGCCGGGGTGATGATGTATTGTTTAACAATACATTGGAGCAGCACGTGAATACAAACGGGTGCTTTCATTTCTCCTCATCTCTATGCCTGTGAACGCTCGTGCGAGTGAACACAGTTTGGTGCCTCGGCTGCAACAGGAAGACTGATGAGTCCAGATATGATGTATGCCCTGTCCTCCTGCTCCCTCTCCATCACCAGGCATCCACAGCATGGGTAATGATGATGAGGGCAGCCTGGACAGGAGCATATTACTTCACGATAGTAAAAGATAATGGACCAGCCTCCTACTGTGAAAGGGGAATTTGCTCAGGCATCCAATTACTGCCTTTAAGATCCATCTCAAGATGACCCAAAAAAACACACACAACTCTGAAAAAGGCAACGCATGAGGCAGAGGCTGACAACAGAACCAATTATTCTGCATCGTTAACAGATTAATGTATATTTGCCCGGCACAAACAGAAAAATATACAGTAATACATAAGCAGGTACAGAGGAGACAACCGAGATTGTTACAGTCGACAGAAAGAGTTCTGAGGCATTTCCTTGCTCTAAACCGTCTCAAACTTTGGTACTCTTTTCATTTTCTGCTTTTGAAATAATTGCTGCATTTGCAGAACTCCTGCTTCACAGTACGAAATTGGTGACAAAGTGGCACGCGGCGCTCTGAGCCCTCCCAGTGCAGGTGGGTCTGTGACAATACACAGGAGGAGTCCTCTTCAAAGAGAGCAGGGGGAAAAAAAGAGGGCTCATCTTTCAAACCAATGTCAGTGCTTTCCCAGAAGTGTCACCCGTGGCACAGCCTATCACTTGGCTGGGGTAATGTAATAAAAAGGCCTTTTTATAATAATCAATTCCAGCAAGGGCGCAATAATTCAGAACATCCCATAAATGAGCAGGGAATGGGTTTGAGGACCCATTGAAGTAATAGCCCATAAATGTGATCAAATCCAAAATAAGCTTTCCATTACTAATAGTCATTAGCTTTATTGCATTACAACCTTTGGAGACATGGTCAGTTCTGGATCTTCGTTCGCTTTATGAGATTATTTCTGGTCGAGACACAATTACCCCAACTTCACATTAGAAAAAAAAAATCAAGTCTGGCTTATTAGACTAATTAGTACTAATTACAGATGAAAAGACTTTCTAGAGAAGCTGTTGTGTCAACAGATGCCTTCAGCATGCTCTGTGATGTTTCCCCACTTAACTTGATGAAAAAAGATTTGAGAATTACCCTGTTTCCTCTCTCTCTATTGTCTCCTATAGCACTCTTTTTCTCCACTT
>OMNM01001927.1:0-11631 GCA_900302745.1 Parablennius parvicornis | reverse complement strand
TTTCTAAAACATCCACAAGCTTCTCCAGCTTGGTGTTGGCTGTGAAGATGAAGTCATCGTCCACCCACAGCACATACTTCGTGGTCACCTGGGAGACTGCGAGGTTTCGTCCGGCAAACCATCCCTACGGCGCCAAACACTGAGGTTTAGATAAGCAAGGACAGAGATGGCAAAGGAGGAAGACTCACAGACAGGACCCACCTTTCCGAAGGGCATGATGTAATGTTCAATGTGAGGCCCAGAGATAGTTTTGGGATTTTCACTGTCATCAGCAATTACGATGGTAATGGTGGGATAGTATCTCCTGATGCTGTCGATGAGATCCTGGAGCTTCTCGTATCGCAGGAATGTCTTCGTCGCGATGGTCACGAGGGCGCTGACATTGTACTCTTCTAACAACAGATGGAGGATTCCAGTTTTTTACGATGTTCAGCATTACAGTAGTACTTACAGATAGTGTTGACGTAAAGGTGCTGTACCTCCTTTTGATCCTGTGTTGTACAGTTTAGGTGTGACACCATGACGGATCTTGATACTGAAGACAGCCTGATGTCCGTCTGTCTCGAGTTGCACTAAAAGTTATAACAAGTGTGATTGGGATCAAACTGATGTCAATTCCCTGTTTTCTGCTCCAAATACAATATTTACTCAGAATGAATTATGCGTTTCACACTATGCATGAAACTAAGGTCATTATAAAAATTTTAAAAAGAAATCGAGGTTTACAGCTGCAGCTAGAATCTTTGTCATTCAATCTCTCTTTGTAAAGTTGACTTCATATAAATAATGAACAAGGAAAAGGCTCAACTGTAGCAGCAAGTAATTTTTGTGTCTATCCATTGGAAAGCACTCAAAGACCAGGTGATCTTATGTTGATCGTATTTTACAAATCCTTTAGATCGCAGTGACTTTTAAATTATATAGACATGATTTTTTTTTTTTTTAAAAGACAAAAAGAGACATGATTAGAGAAGGACAACGAGTATCTTATTAAAGTCTTTGTGTGAACACAGAATCCATTTTTGTGACAAATGCAAATAAATTCTAGATGAAAATATACTGTTTCTAACAAAATCTGGAAACAAAATGTATTTCAAAGGTGTAAATGGTGTGAGCAAGCTACACTCGGGAGTCACCACTGTGAAAATGATATCAAGTCTTTCACGGTATAGTTAAAGACAGACTCAGTGACACTAAAATATTGTTTCTATAGTTTTAATTAACTAAGAGGCCTGTTTGCAGAGCATAAAGCCTGGAAACAGAGGGAAACCATTACTGTGAATTGTAATAAAATACACATGCAAAGCTAAATGAATAAACAATAATATTACAATGTTCAAAAATTAATCATTGTACTTATATGCCTTATGACACTGGATCATGTAAAGTAGGATGAGTACGTAAAAGAAAATCTACTGTTTACATCGGCCACCATAACCCTCTTTGTGGTTGCTAGAAACTGCTCAGGACAACAGAAAAATAAATAAATAAATCACACCCAAAGTCACAATCTTTTGAAATGTTGTTTCAAATAAACAAGATACAACTTGTATCTAAGCTGCAATTTTGAATGGCAAACTCATCTGAGTGGCTACAGGTTTTATCCTCACATTTTCAGCTTGTCTTTTCATCTAATTGGCAAACGGTAAACAACCATCCACCCTCACAATATCAAATTATGAAATGATCTCCCTAAAATGAATCACATTACATTGGACATGAAACTGCTAAGAAAAACAATCGTGAATCTGCATTTCAATGCATGCAATCTTTCTATGATTTTGTTCATCTTTGTTTGAAAATCGAGAGCAGATGAGACAGATGTTTGTGCTGAAAGTCCCACCTGTGTCTGCTGTGCTGGGGTGAAACAGCGTGTTTGTGTAGGTGACAAACTGCAGCTGTCGGTTCAGGTTCGGCAGCAGGCCGCTAGAAAGAGTCATGTGCATCTCGCCGTCACCTTTGATTTTCACCCCGTCTACCTCTGCTGCCACATTTAATGTTCCTAGCGTGGCAGTGATGTTTATCTATAGCAAAATTAAACAAAGGGGGGAAAAAAGAGGTGTGAGAGACGGCACGAATTGTGGATGAGTGAATGTGAACATTGAAACTGATAAATACTCACTGAGTGATGATCTCTGGGTAGGTCATGTAAGGCCAAGCCTGGAAACATACAGTCAGCAGTTTTTAATTACATACTTTAATGCTTTCATCTAACAGAAGAGCGGTGACACTGTCATGAAGTCAAACCCAATTTAACCAAAGGTAGAAAGAGCACTGCAACACATTTAGTAAAGTTATTATAACCTGATCATGAATTGACCATTAAATACATTCATATACCTTCTATAAACTAACACAATTTTGTTGATTCATAATTATATATTTTCTTTATGTTTTGCATTTATGTTTTTGAGTTTTATGAAGGTTTTTTTTTATTGCACAGTTTATAATGAAAAGACGATGCAGGTGCTTGCCTAAGTACTTATGTCACAATCTCTACATAAACCGGTTCTGGCTCTTTCTCCCAGCCTGATTCTGTGACTGCGATCAGTTTTAACCAATTATGCATTCATGATGACTCTTTACTGATATTTTCACTTTGTGTTTTTATGGGTTATACCTGGGATGATGATTGTTTTCAGGGGTCGTACCTCCACCCCCTGTGTGGGATACTGTAAGGGATTGTTTGCCTCTGCAATAATGAGCACATCCGCAAGTGTCTTTGACCTGTAGTGAGAAGGTTAAATTAGGAATCAGTTTTGCTGGCACACAGAATAAATCCACAGAACACACTTTGTAGCTGGGGAGGAGGACAAATTGTCTGTCATTTGCTTTTTGAAATCACTATATGATTCTCAAATCTAGAAAAAAGGGGACAGCAGTTAGTTTCTTTTACCTGGTCAAGCCACTTTTTTTTATTAACGACTTCACCTGATTTGTTTTACAGATCATCATAATTCATTTTGAATTTGATGATCAGTCCCTGCAGTATTCATTATAACTCACTGTTTGTCAGTCTTTATACACTACTGCACAATGTCTCAATGTGCATCAATGCTCTGATAGTATTTGACTTTTTTTAGACTTTGGACTTTGCTTGCACAGGTTTCCTGTATTTTGGTGTGTCAGTGTTTCTACCCGAGCATGTGACAACAGCGGTTTTTCAACAATTCACATACCTTTTGTCTGAAACAGTGTCATTCGTATTAACGGAAAGTGTTTTGGTACGTATTAAATGAGCTGTGGGGGCACGCAGAGTGTTTTGAATAAATGAATGATGTTTTACTTTGGTTGTTTACGTTCAACAATTGAATATTACCTTCAAGAACACAATTATCACAACCAAAAAAGGGGTTTTGGCAGATGCAATGCTTTTTTTTTTTTTGTTAGCCCACCCTGTATGTCACATCAACTCAACAACAATAATCACAAACAAACTTTTGCCACTATGCTCACATTCTTCTATTACCATTTGTAAATGCTTTTCCAATTAAAGAAATGTACTGCACTAACTATTGACATAGCTGATATGTATTAATCATATAACATTGGAAATTTTTTTTGGACATTTTTCAGTGTTTTAGAAAGAACTTAGTCTGGATTATGCATGTTCTTCGTGTGCCTGCAGTTGCAGGTTTTCTCAAGCTCGTCCAACTTTCCACAGCCAAAACAATAAAGACATTAGGTACTTTATTTGTCAACAAATTGCAGTGTATGTTTGTGTGTCCCTGCTTGCTCTGTGACAGACTGGTGACCTGCCCAAGTTGGACCACGTGTTGGATGGGGATTGATTGACAGAAGGAACATCACTATGGTGGCTCACCTCTTCTGAAAACTCTTGAATTCTTTGGCCCGTCTGCTCTTCATTTCCTCCAGCTCTGAGGCCTCAAAGGCAGTGTGGAGCGGGTGAGCTGACACCCGCGGGAATAAGAGTTGGGCAAAGGGCAGGTTTACTCCTCCGCTCTCACCCTCACATACGCACCCATTTCGTGCCAACAAGCTGAACAGATTAGGAGACACTTGCAATCAGGTCTGAAGTATAAGTTTGTTTTGCTCAGGGTTCAGTGATTAGAAGAAATTATAAATTTAAAGAAAAAGCAAGTCCTACCCTGCCACACTATCCCTCACGTGAAATGGGATATGGCTTAATCTGTGGTCTTGGTCGAGGAGCCTCTCCTCCAGATGCCGCTCTGCTATTGGCCCCGGCCTTTGCCACACGTCCACTGTGGTGTAGGCCCGAGTGGGCCACGAGTGGATGAGGGCCAGCACTAACACCACCGATGCCAGGATGGCGATCAACACCGTCTTCCTCAGGGACCGCATCCTAAAACCTGTCAGATGTGTTAATGGTAAAGAAGATACTCAACATTGTAAATATTTCTTCTTTTGACACCTTGAAAAAAACTTCTTCACAGTGTTACCGATGAGAGCAAAATGTGAGTTAAGCAAACGTGGCTTTAATTTTTATAAGTGTATTGCATTGAAATGTTTTTTCTTGTTCCCTTCTTTTTTAACCTTTTATTGTTCACATCTATATTAAGAGTAAATACTGAAATCTGACTACAGTCATAAAGAAACCTTCATGATTTGCTGTAAATTAGGTGTTTACATTGGGATTTTTTTTCTTAGTTATGAAGAAGTATTAATACAGATTTTGAGTTGTTAATTTTATATAGTGAAAAAACACAAAATGGTTCAATTAAACTAGTGAAATTGGGAATTCTACTGTTAAATCCCGTGTGATTCCTGTCCTATACTGGGATTCACAGCCAGCTAAACTCTTCTCTGTAACGTATCGTCCAAGGCACTGGCCAGTGTTGAAGTTGAATGGATTCAATACAAAGTAGTGTGAAAATTAAATTCATATACAAAAACATGGGAAAGCATTTGGCAATGACAAAACTATCACAATTAAGATTTCTTTCTTGTCTGTTTCCTGTTATATTTTGGAGCTCATGCTCATTTCGGGCTCCTTGAATTCTCCTCCTCATGTATGATTGCTGCTCCGTGCCCTGATGTCTTTAAGCTGTGCATGATTGTCTTCACCTGGTGACTACACTGTAAGTTGGGCTTCAGTTCTGTGTCTTGTTGCTAGTTTGTTTGTTGTTTCACCACTCGTCCCAGCTTTATCTCCTGTTTCAAGTGTCATGGTGTTTTTTGATCTTTTTTCTTTCTGACCAAGTTTCCAGTCCAGCCCTCCTCTGACTTTCAAGATTTGTTACCCTTACCTGCATGACCTTGGCTCAGCTTCAGTGTTTTCCACCTTCCATTTCCCCTAAAGATCTAATAAGATCTTGCAGGTTGCAAGACACCATCTTGCAACCTGCTGTGTTCGCCCTTTGAGTCCACGCTTCACTCTTTACAGTATGAACTGGCAACTATGAACTCGGCTGACACTGCTTCTGGCCACCTGAGTTCCTGGGATTTGGAGGATCACCAGCAAAAGGAGATACACCAGCTTTGTGAGCAGATGCAGGGCCTCACCGGTCGGAACGACCATCTTCTCGCCACCTACATGGCTCAGCTCTCTGGGCTAACAGGCCAGATTCCGACTCTCTTCGCTTCCTCATCACCTCCTGTAGTGGCTGCTGCTCCTGTGAATCCGCTGGCTCTCCCCAAGAAGTTTTCTGGAGACTGGAGGGACTTTTGACACAGTTTAACACGCATTTTGAGCTCTTCCTGGCTCATTTCCCACTGAGCAGTCTGGAGTCACTTTTGTGATTTCCCACCCAACTGGCCGAGCCACAACCTGGGTTGCTTTTGAGTGGGCTGACAAGACACCATTGTGTGACTCACTCAGGGATTTTGCCAGCACCTTGTCCAAGGTGTTCAAGGCTGTGTCCCCGGGGAGAGAGGTGGCCTGGGTTCTAATGTCTCTTCGTCAGGGCTCCCAGTCACATACTATTCAGTCACATATTTTTAAGTCCCGCCCAGTACCCTATTGTCTTGGGACTACCCTGGCTCCAGATACATAACCCCTATCAGGACTGGAGGACAGGTCAGATAAGGAGCTGAGACTACTGCTGTGATATCTATGGCTTCCCTGAGTCTCACACATTCAGGACAACATTCCTCATCGTGACTGTGACCTTGCCCTCATCAGCTCTGGACTTCTCTCACTGTTACACAGACTTCAGGGAGGTTTTCAGTAAGACCTGGGCCAACTCCCTTAGATCACACTATCCCTTTGACTGCGGAATCAACCTCCTGCCAGGAACCCTTCCCTCCAGGGGGCGCATCTACTCCCTTTCCAGGCTGGAACAGGAAGCCATGAAAGACCTCATCGACTCAACTCTCATCTAATAGGTCATCCGGCCTTCCTCATCTCTAGCAGGTGCAGGGTTTTTCTTTATGGAAAAGAAAGACGGCTCCCTGGGACCCTGTCGACTATCGTGGGTTAATGAGGTCGCCATCAAGAGATGGTATCTTTACCCCTTATTGCATCTGCTTTTGAACTGCTTAGAGGGCCCAGAGTATTCACAATTTTGGATCTCTTTAATACATATCACCTCATGAGGATTCAAGCAGGGGATGAGTGGAAGACCATCTTTAACACCCCCACAATTCCTGGTGATGCCCTTTGGGCTCTGTAACGCCTCAGATACCTTCCAGGCCCTGATTAATCCTCTGTCCTCTGGGATTTCTTTTTTTAATATATATTTTTGTGGTCATTTATCTGGATTCTATTCTAATCTTCTCGCCAGATTTGGAGTCCCACGTCCAGCATGTGCACCAAGTTCTCACTCAATTTCTAGCCAACCAACTTTTCGTGTAGGCGGAGAAATGTCACTTTCATGTTTCCAGTCCATTCATCGTGGCTCAGGTGGATAGGCATGGATTCTGAGAAAGTAAAGGCCATTGTTGAGTGGCCTACACCAGTCGACCAAAAACAACTCCAGCGCTTCCTGGGATTTGCAAATTTCTATAAGAAGTTCATTCATGGGTTCAGCTCCATTGCTGCCCCTCTGCACAGTCTGACCTCTTCCCAGATCTTTTCCTGGACATCAGAGGCAGATAAGACTTTCAGACTCCTGAAAAGAACCTTCTGCTCTGCCCCAGTCTTGGTCCAGCCAGATCCCAGATGGCGACTCATTGTAGAGGTTGATGCTTCCAACCTTGGGGTTGGAGCCGTCCTCTCTCAAAGGTCAGTCACTAACAACCACATTCACCCTTGTGCCTTCCTGTCCAAGAAACTCTCCTCAGCAGAGCAGAACTACAACATTGGTGACAGAGAACTATTGGCCACTAAGTTGGCTCTGGGGGAGAGGTGCCATTGGTTGGAGGGTGCAGAAGTTCCCTTCGTCATCTGGAATGACCACCAGAACTTGGAGTACCTCCAGTTAGCCAAGCATCTCAACAATGAACAAGCGCAGTGGAGTCTGTTTTTTAACCGGTTCCTCTTCAGCCTGATCTATAGACCAGGCAGCAAGAATGTCAATCCTGATGCCTTGTCCTGTGTTGTAGTTCCATTCTGCTGATTGCTGTAGGCCAATCCCCGACAGCAATGACCTTCTCCTGATTCATCTTCACCCAATCCTCTCCCACCACGTAACCGGAGGAAACATGGTTAACATGGAACTCATATTTTTCTTTGACTTGCCTATCTGGTACATGGAAGGGTTCCTATTAGTGTACTTATTAGAAACAGTGTTCTTGTTGACACTACCTCTTCAAATAGGCAATCCAGTGACATATCTTCATTCAATTGCTTGATAATTTAGCAGTTAGGTAGGAAGGAAGCTCTGGGTCCTGGTTGAAAAGTTCCAACTGAACTTTAGATGGAGCTTTAGTGGTATCTTTGCATCTTCTCATAAAAATATCACACTGCTTGGATCCAGGGATTTTCTGACATATCAGTACTGAGAGTCTGTCTGAAGTGTTGATGTTGGATATTACGTTAAATCATGCCTGGCTGTTCCAAGCCATTTGGTCATGGGACAAATCAGAGCTAAAGTAAATGACAGTTACAGTGGAGAAAGATGTACTGATATCAAAGCTATGTTTTATGAATTATCAGGCTGGAGTGAGGTGTCAAATATTGGAGTAAGATATTCAATATTATCAATATAAATAATATAGTGCTGAATAATAAATACAGAATTAACGATTGACACACATTCTGTTATAACTCTTACAAATCTTTCCAGTGTACTAAATTCTGACAGAATGGACTATTTATTGGATCTGTACTACAACAAGTGGTAGACAAATTAAAGTCAATGTGCACACTTCCGACTTTGACTACATTCAATAATAACATCAGTGAGGTGTTGTTTGTATCAACATTTTACTGAAATGGATATTTCGGAAAATTGTAGTGATTTGTTGGGGCTCTGCCAAGACCCTAAATACACAATCCTATTTAAGAACGGAAATTTCACTTTATTAAATTGTCCATGTTCTTGTCCCTCTGGTGTGGTACTGCAGTTTTCTTGCTTACTAAAAGTCTTCAGGGATGAAAGAAAGAGAAAATATGCTATGTTAGCCATGGTTGGGGTTGGAATTTATGACTGATTTTCGCACAATTCAAAGACCATGGGCTATTCTCCTGATCACATGACAAGATAAACATTAAAAAAAATACCATCCTGTTCAATGTTGTGGTTCTCGAACTGTGGAAGATTTTACAGACATTATAAGAGATTATATTTATGGTGGTGCCTGAGTAAGGAATGCATTAAAAGCAGTACTTTAGATCATATCTGTGAACCCACTCAGCCCTGCAGAGCATGGTCAGATGCTTTGGTTCTTAAGATGTGCTGGAATGACATCAAACAATCAGGATATAGTATCAGGGCTTTCTGTTCCACAACTGTGCTTGTGTGTGTTAAACTCTGCAATATGTTAATTTAATTAAGTATCAAAAAATATTAATGCCAGAACATATAAAACAGTCAAACATAAGCTTTTTCAGTTTGAGGAATGAAGTCAACACAGCACTGCAGCATTTCAATGGTTAACCTTGGAAAATTGGCATATGGAACTTGTTTTCGGAGACGTCTCTCTCCCATCTTACAGGCAGCAGATGTTTCGCTTTTTATATGTGCTCATACACAATGTGCCCTTTCTTCTCAAGCTGCAATAAACAAAAAAAATCTTTGACTGAGTCATCTGAGTATTTTTGAAGTATTTGAATTGTGAGCCACACTGTAGGGACATTTGTTCTTGTTAAGAACAAAAAACAAAATACCTACAACAGAAATGGGCACTTTTGTTTAGGTTATGTTTAGGTTTCAGGAAAGTCTCAAGGAAGTTCAAGTATTCTCTGGAAACTTGACTCATTCTTTGTGTGTGGTTAGCGTGGGCTTTGGATCTGAGTCACGTTGTTCACTAACAGATGCCTGGTTCTCTACTGAATCTACAATACACTACATAACATTTCCTGCATCCATAAAAACATTGTTTTTATAAGACTTCTTATAAATATTACCTTGCTGCCTCTATCCAGTCATTGATAAGGCAAGTTCTGTTGGCAGCTGGATTCCCAGAAATTATGCAGGCAGTCACAATACTGAGGAAACGCCTTCCCCATCTAGAAAGAGAATAAAAACGCAACAAAAGCCAAAAAAGTAGTCATGAAACATAGCACTAAAAGTACAGCCTAATATGAAGGGCAAAGGAATAGATGTGTGCACTGCATGCAAAATCACAAAGAAACAATGGCATCATCGGGCATCATCAAATAAAAACACAGCTGACAGTCCATATGGGGCTTCATTAGCTGATTGCATAGTCTCACAGCCCCTGCGGAAGAATTCTGCAGGATTCTGGGGTGAGTGATTTAGCTTTATCATGGCAAGCTGGGAGAGAAAAAAAAATCCATGCAAGGGAAGGTCATAGAGTGTTAACACCAAGCAGCCAATCAGCTTGGAGACCACTTGAGTATTTTCCCATGGAAATGAATTCTCTGGTGATTTCTTTAAAAGCACTTCTTCCTGATACATTAGTAATGTGCATTACATTGAGTGCACAGCAAATTGACTCCATACAGTGCATATGTCAATTCCACACCCATATCCATTCCTATGACCACATCACCTCCCTCCTCCACAGCCTTCACTGGCTCCTCATCTGTCACCCCGATCTCATGTAAACTACTTCTCCTCACCTTTAAATCCCTGCACAGCCTCACCCCAGCCTAACTGACCTTCCCCCCCTACATACATTTCCCCCCCCTAACCTGTGTTTATCAGATGACCAGTGAGACTGAGCCTTCTCAGTTTTTCTTCATCACCCTCGAGAAGTCATCCTCAAATTCACTTTGCGACTGGAGCTCAGCACCTTCACATCCTTAGCTTAGTAAAACCTCATCTTTTAAGGCCTGCTTTTAACAGTTTTGTTTTCTTTGCTAGTTCGCTATTTTCCTTTGTTTTTGTTAAATATGTTTTATTTTAGCTTTTATTTCTGATTAACTATATTTGTTTGAGAAATATAAATTTTTACGAAAAGTTTCTCTAAGAAGAGAGGATTAAAAAAAGTTACTGTAAATAAATAAAGTCTTTTACTCAGATTGGCATCCTTCCATGAATCTGAACGTCACTCTAGACTAGTAATCTTACAACTAATTATGTATGCTGTAATGTGCATATGCAACTAATTCTAATGTAAAAATCAAGGAAGTAAAATCAGCCTACATTCGATTATACTACAATCACCCAGCACTATGCAACACATAGCATAATTGAGCTAATAGATATCTAACTAAGTAGAAAAACTTATAATATTGCCGTTTTAAAACTCAATCTGCGTCCTGTCATGTCCATAAATGTCACCACTCTCCTTCATAGTGGTCGTGGACAGGCACTGAACGCTATATGCTAATAAAGATAATTAGGACCGAGTGTGACAGTCCTGAGATTAAAAAAAAAACAAACATGGATATGATCCCAGTGGATCGAAGTCAATCAGAATAAAACAATGTGCAGTATCAGCTCTGCTTCTAATTAACCCAAAAAGGCGTCCATTGCGAGGAGCGGTGCTCATGCTGCAGACAGGAATACTCAACGGGACCCTCCCTAAGTGCGTGTGACAAGACTGTTGGCTTCATTCAAAAGCGATGGACCTTTCGCCAATATCTGCATCACCACTTCATATATACCTTGCACAAACAGCATTACACATGAAGAAACGTATATCGACAATGCAATCCTCGGTGCTGAAGGCGAACAAAATGCCTGGCTGTCGAAAGGCCTATTAGCCACATTCACACGAATAAGACTGCAGGGAAATTCATGCATCCAGAGGTTTGATTGTCTCTCAATTACATGCCCTGTTCTACGATGCATGCCCCCTTAAAACAACGATCTTACACATTTTTAAATTTGCTTTTTGAGGGGGGTTCAGAAATCTTCTACTTCTAATTTCTGTTCTTGCGATTTTCCAACACTTAAATTGTGAAACGCTTATCACGAGCAGGAAATCTTTGGATAAGCATGTCGTCCTAAAGACAGGAGATGAAGGCCTTTTATTGGAGAAAACAGAAAAACAAACAGCTCACCTCAGTAAAGACACGCGCTGTGTAAAGCGGTATCACCTCCCTCTCGCGCGGAGCTCGCCCAGTCCCAATTAATTTGTCCCTCGGTGGTCTTGCAAAATAGGATTAGATGTGCAAAAACGGAGCGGGGGCGATTG
>OMNM01001926.1:0-11342 GCA_900302745.1 Parablennius parvicornis | reverse complement strand
CGGCTATCATTGCAAGAACATGACTCAGGTCGATTGCAAAAGTCTCAAGGTCGGGGTAGGGGAGGCTGTGTGGCTGCTGCTGTGTCACAGCTTCGGCATTCTCATAAACGTGCACGATGCCATCCTTCATCTGCAGCTGGTAGTTCAGGTCCTCAGGAATACCCTCAAAGGAGTACGGGTCCTGCCCCTCCTGAGGGCAAGGGCTGATGTCTGCACACAATGCAGTGAGAAAGAACCAGGACATGAAGGAGCTTTGCTATTTAAGTCAGTACAGTTTGATTGGCAATGTTTTCCAGGCACAAATTCTTAAAGCCATGCAAGACAGGTACATTTCAGTCTGGAAGTCCAGGTTTTGACCTCATTACAGTTAAAATGGTGGCGTTACAATGAATGTCTGAATCCAACAATCTTGAGTTGCATATTTGACACATTTCTCTGATCTATACTGGTATTTCAATATCAGGTCTCATGCTGCACGAGGTGCTGGTAATAAAAGATCCCTGAAAAAAGCTGTTGAGTAATGCTTTACGCGACTTCATCCATCAGCAGTAGGTAGACAAGAGATTCAGTTATTCTTTGATATTATTGCAAATGACAAAAGTCATAGAATGTAAATCATGTTTTGTCAAAATATCAAGAGGAGGAGAAAGATAGTTATCAGATAGCACCAGAGACATCTGGACCAGCAGAACGATGTCACACAGTAGTTTAATTGCTCAGTGGATAAGGAGGATGTTAGTCTGAGCCATGCTACATGCTACGTGCTAAACAGTTTCAGGGCTCACATGCCAGCGATGCTACATACAATACATGATTAATGTGTGACTGACTAATTAACAGCGAGGTGGAGTGTGTGGCGGTACCCAGCCAGCTCAGTCCCTCGGTCTACAGCGCATATGGGACAGTGTGTACATATAGATACCACGTACTGCCTTTTATCTACTGCAGATGCAGTCGTATACTGAAGCTTTCGAAGAAGTTGGAGGTGTGTATAGCATCGATGCAGAGGCTGTTTGTGCATAGCCTTCACGTATCATTTGTATATGCGGCAGACTAATGGTGCTCGTATCAGTACTCACGATCAGCAAATAGCTAAAGGTTAGCACTCGTACTCGTCCTTTAAAAAGATGGTATTGGTATCGGTATATCTAATTTCTCTAAGTCTTGAATTATTTAGTTGATAAGATATTTATATAAGATATTTCAATGACTTGACATGTCTTTCATCCATGTAGTTGAGTGAGTTTTTCATACCACAGCTGGTTCAGGTACAACAGTTGGAGAATCAACAATCACGAAGCTTTGTGAAAGTGTTCACCTGGTAAGACCTCGTCCTCCTCCTGCCACTTCTCATTCTCAGCATCGCGGAGGAAACGAGCGATGGTTCTGGGGAAGCGGTGGTAGGCCAGCCTTGAGTACTTCTCTCGGATGAAGAGGGCCTTAAGGAGACTCTTGGCTGCCTGCTCATAATCCTCCACTGTGATCTGAAAGCACCATCAAGAGGTTTTCATGTGTTAAAGTGATTCATTCACAAGGATAACGCCGCAGACCTGCACTACTGTGGAGTACAACATGTGAAGTGCAGAGCAAGTACAAGGGTGAACCATAATGTTGAGAAATTAGTTTGCGACTCGTTGCACAAAAAAAGTGTGAAAGACCAGTGGGGGTCACAGCTATTTAATGTTTAAAGAGTTTTTATATCTGTTTAATATACGTCCACTTTTTGTGACGAGGTGCTTGACATCCGCCGGGAGCTGTTCGACTTTCAGTGTGTTTTTCCAGGACTCTGACATATTGAACCATAACTTGCTTCACTGACCGATCAAACGACCCCCATTGGCCATCACCCACAGTGCTCAAGTGTGTGGTTGAGAATGTTTACCCCTGCACAGTAATCTCCACTGATGGTAAGTCTCTGATACTCCAGAACAGTTTCTTGAAGACCACAATCAGTAGAGATTGGCGAGAGTATCGAGGGAACGCCGTCAACAGACAAAGGCATCTGCAGAGACAGAGACTGTGAACGTTTCAGCATGAAGTTCTTCTTCCTGGTGATGCAGAAGACAGAACAGGGTTGTCACTTCAGACATCTTAAACTCACATCTTAGTTTCATTTAAAATATGAGTACGATTGTACCTTGAACAAGCTGCATGTCTGCTCAGATGCGTGACTTCTCACCTCTTTGCAGACCCCTCCGACTGCTGCTCAGCCATCTCCTTCTGCAGAGCCCTCTCCCGGTCCTCGTGCAGACCGATGGGACAGTCCTCGGGCACACTGAACAGCGCCATGGCGTCCTTGGTGTCTTCCTCCTTCAGGGCAGAGGCGTACACCTTTTCTGCGATCAGACGCACCTTCTCGTCCGCTTCACTCATTGACATTCTTGGGAAATGTCGCGGCATTTCTGAGGAAGACAAAATATTTGACATTTGTAAGAGACATTACAGAGAAAAGCACACGCCATAATTTCCTGTACTAAAGGAGTTTTTCAATGTCTGCCGACATGTCCATTTCAGTCTGTGAACCTGATAAAAGATAGCAGCCTGTAAAAGAAGAAATAACATTATCTTAGTGTCATTAAACCTGAAACGCTTGAACATCAGCAGGAAGTGGGGTCGTCATTTGGACTCGTTCCACTAAACATGTCTGGAGGGGCTCAGACTACCAAGTTCGTTACTTCGGTTTCAGTAAACACATTTCACAAGTGTCCCAGCTGTCCTAGATGACCTCTCAGCTTCCAAGGCAATTAGGGTCAAGGTTTGCAGAGTACTCACAATGGTACAACATGTACGCCCACGCACGCACTTTCCAGCTCTGTCCGATTGGATTTGCACCACAGAGCAGACGATAGAATCCTCAAGCATGATTGAGCAGCTGCTGTGATTATCTACATTATCTGACCAGTTTGTGGGGTTAAATCAATAGAAAAGGTTTAAAGTATTCATCACAGGCAGTAGATGAACCAGCAGAAGATTTGCAGCCACTTCAGTTTTTTTCCTTCATGCTGAACCTGATGAGTGTGAACGTAATGCTCCGGGTCTCCGGGGTCAGTGCTGTAACACAAGGAGCTTTGTGGCG
Organism: Parablennius parvicornis; assembly: GCA_900302745.1. Taxonomy (NCBI): domain Eukaryota; kingdom Metazoa; phylum Chordata; class Actinopteri; order Blenniiformes; family Blenniidae; genus Parablennius; species Parablennius parvicornis. The sequence continues at coordinate 8,266 of OMNM01001926.1, read as the reverse complement.
TGTCCACACTTTCACCCTCAATGTGTATTACTTCTTCTCACAATATGTCTTTATTTACCTGATATTTAAATGTCAGACTTCCAACAGAGCTTCCAATTTGAAGTTACTTAAAGTGGGAAAAACACGAGTGCAGCTGGCTTAATCACTTAAGGTAAACTTTAAAGTTTCAGTTTTAATTTGTGTCTCTCACTACACTTTCATATCTAAACTGTGGTTTTCTCCATCAGTCCCTATGCAGACTTCTTGACAGGTAACTAGGGGATGCTTCAGAGTTAGAAGTGTAACCCTTTTGTCACTGGCTTGCAGCACGAGAAAAAGCATTAACTCCTTGTTTGCTTCCAATTTGAATTCGCCTCTTCCTCATCTCCAAAGTCAACTGGAAATAACCCTTTGACTTTATCGGTTCTCCAAAAAAGAACTGGAATCATTTGTTCTGCTGAGAAAACATATGAATGGTGTTCTAACAATGATTCATATATTTTCTCTCAAACGCGCAAACAAACTATATGAGAACAAAAATAACTGCTACGTATGAGGTCATCACAGAAGGGTATGCAGTTATAAACGCGTTTGTGTGACACCATTTACATCTCAGTTTTTATTCTGGAGCGAACCACTTGAGCAATGTTTTTCACACCAGCTCAGGAGGACAAACCTCTGTGTCCAGGATCAACACCTCGGGATGACGTGCAACTGCTGCTAAATACAGTACGTCTCACCAAGAGCTGCGGGGGAACGACTGCAGCAGGAGCAGTCAGATAACACTTCCTTTCTCAACTTTTGATTTCAAACTTCATGTGAAGACGTTCAATTATTCTGCACAAATGTCTGGAAAAAGACACTGCAAATTATATGGCGCCTGCCAAGATTTCAAATCTTATTTTTTGACATGATGGATGACTCGTCTTGTTTTAAAAGTTCTGTACTTATCCTTGATTTTTCAGTATAATCTTAGATCAAGATTTCTTATCAAGTAAAATGTACTTGCTGCATGGACAGATAATTAAACTTGTAAGTCATTTTCTTCCCAAATTTAGTGTTTATAACTTATATTTGGGTTTTTTTGAAGTTCAAGACTTCAAGAAGTTCAGTTGGCAGCCATTCTCCATCCATCCATCTCATACACATCTTTACTTAATTCAAGTTACTAATCTGATCTAGCCAACAGTGAAGGCAGATTCACTTGGACAGGCAAGCAGTCTCTCACAGGACACACAGTCACATCTAAAGGACATTTACAGACACACACGTTTTACATGCACACAGGAGAAACATGCAAACTCTACACAGAAAAGCTGGGACCCACACATGCCCTCTGAAGTCCACTTTATTACAGTATTTTCTTCACTTTCACAATTCAGACCAACTGAAGAGCAGGAAATGGTCTGAATGTTTCCTGGAATCTGCAGATGTTTGTGTTGATAACTGATGTCAGACTGATTTCTGTATGTTTGACTATAAATGGAAATGTTTTTACTTGATGTTATCGCTCCACTTTCAAAATGTCTTTGTTTTGCCTCTTGGGAACATTTTGGAAAATTTGCCCTGTTTATTAGCACCGACCTGAGTCTCTTCACAGCCACGGTATGAGCCAGAGGGGTATTTTTAGACTGCAAACTGAGCTTTGTTATCTTTCATATTCTCTGATCAAAATATACCGTTCCTCTCCGACATGCTGTCCACGGCGAGGTGTTGGTCTATTCTGATCAGCCTGTCATCGCAGTCGCAAGAGAAACAGACGGGACAGTTCTGTGGGAGACTCGTGAATGATCAGGATCGAATGACTCCAGGCTGCATCCTGCACAGTTTACATGATACTGGATCCATCGGACAGCTTGCAGTGAACATGAGGTCTTCACAGGCCACAGCAGCACAGTTCCTGCACGTGTACACCAGCAGCAGCTGAAAAGCCTCTCCGATGACCTTGACCTACATCTCTCTACCACAGAAAAATGACGTGCACAGTCTGGCACTGCCAGGACAGCCTGTCAGCACTTCTAATAAATATCAGCTCTTTATTGCTTTGAATTTTGCACCATTGCAGAATTGGTCCATGATTTTTACATTCAACCACAGTTACAGGGTTATATATATATATAAAACCATCAATTGTTGCAGTACTTAGAAATCATCAGTGAGAGGCTTGTCAATCATATTTCTTACAGTAGAATCTCAGACAGGGCTCACTAAATGGTCCACTCAAATAAATTTGCTTATCATCACACTGTCACATTACAATGGCTCCATCAGTCTTACCTTCGCTTGTGATTTGGGCCATGTTTGACTCTCAGTTTGTCTCTGTTGAGAAAAGTGTTTCAGCTTTCATGTGAGTGCCTCGTCTCTTCGGGCAACTCTGAACTGCATAGAGTGCGACAGCCGTGAGGCCTCTCGGGAGAAAGCGGATAACTGCTCAGACTGTCCTGATCTCTGATGCCTCTCCTCAGGGGCTTTCACTACGACTGCCCCTCTGCAGCTTTGCCCTGTTGTTATGTGTTCCAACTCTGTATGTAAAATGCAGCTGCTGGCTGTTGCTGTCTTCAATATCCCTCTGTCTCTATTTTAGGGCTCAGAGAGCGTCACAGTGGTGGGGCCTGTAATTCTAAGCTGGTATGTCACAACTGTCTGCTAACAGGAGAGCAGCCATCAGGGCAATGGAGCAGGAATGGGGGCATGAAACACAAAATGCTAGGCTAACACAGCTCATGATGTTTCATATGCCATATTTTCTACACTATGGAGCGCATCTGAATATAAGCCCCACCCCCACAACTTAAAAAGAAAGAAACAAAACATATACATAGGATGCACTTGACTATGAGCAGCAGGTGTCCACATTGTAACAGGGCAAGAATTTCACTGTGGGAACATGGGGATTGCTCATATTTTCATTAATTCAGGCAAATCTCTTTTGTAGTGCTGGAAATTCCTGCCACACAGCGCTGTGTGTGTGTGTGTGTGTGTGTGTGTGTGTGTGTGTGTGTGTGTGTGTGTGGTGCACAGATGGAGGGGCTTCTCTTTCAGGGAAAAGAACAGATTGACAGAGCGGAGAGGGAAATGCACTTTTCAAATGTCACCTTGCCTCGTCACCCTTTACACTAAGAGAAAGAATGGTGTGAAATCGAGCGCCCGGGAAAAAGTAAAAGAAATAGTTTGAGCAGAAAAGAAGGAACACGAAGTTGATGGAACCCACAAAGTGAAAGGAAAACTAATTCACTTGTATGCGGGTATGGTTCCAACACCGAGTGAAGTATTTCAAAATAAGGCTCAACTCATTATACAAGTTCCAAAATGCGCACAATACAGTTGTTAAATAACAACACATTGATGCTGTTTTTAATATTTCAATACACTAAGTCAGTGTATGTTTCGGTCATTGGATTAACAGTTAAGAGAAGAATATTAAAAATAAAACAAAAAAAATCATTTGATTTTCCTATAAAAATTCAAAAATGAAAATTGAAATTCAATGGATTTTTCTTTATCAGGGTCAAGAAGGGACAAATAAAACTGAAATAAAACTGAAAACTGGATAATTTTCATTTTCTGTTTCTAAAAACAAAAACCGGAAGTTAGTTTTTCAAAATAAGAGCACATATGAGACGGTACTGTGGGAAATAGATATCATTTCAGTGCTGCTGTGTAACTGACTTTGATGGACATGGATCAATAGGTTGTTTTTCAAAACAATAAAAGAGTGTGTCCCAGGAAAGAGGACATGACTGCTGAAAAACTAAGCCGCCAATTTCAGATTTCAGCTGATCAGACTCCCAGAGTTCACTCTGAGGTCGCGCCATCAGCTCCAAATATTATTGTCCAATGTTTATCTTTCACTTGCACTCTTTACTTTGAAAATGACAACTTCCAGTCCAATCTAATATAATGGGTGTTTTTTTTTAATTTCTTTAATGAATTTATTTTTAGTTTTTAGAAACAGAAAATGAAAATCAACAGATCTTTTTAAAAGTTTATCCCTTCTTGAACCTGATAAAGAAAAACGCATTGAATTCAAATTTTCATTTTTGAATTAAACGACGAATGTTTTGTTTTTTAATATCCTTTTCTGAACGGATGGCACAGCCATGGTAAAGCCAATAACCAAAACATATACCAACATACAGTTTGTCATCAAGCAGAATTAGAAAGTTGTGTTTTATTATGACATTTTTCTTAATTCCCAAATCATCTCGATGTCAAGTTGATGTTACCTGAGATTTAAGTCACTGCTTGATATACAAAACAGAAGAGGCCAAATCTTTTTATTAACACCACCAAAACAGCAAAGAGGGAAACACACCACGAGCTTGAATGAGTTTTATTAGTGGAGAAATATCCGCAGCCAAGCTGAAGAATGTCCCTCTCATCTAAAAGGCTCCAGCAAAGCATGACGTTGTGTGTAATGAGACAAGATTTTGGGCAGTCAGACAAACTGCTGATTTAACCCGCTGCTTCACCACTTAGACAAACCAATTATTTTTTTGGGAAACACCCTGAAGAGCCTGGCTTTTTCTTCCCAAAACAAACATTGCGATCATTCAAAATCAGTTGGATTCTCGTACATGTTAAGCAGGATGCAACTCGCAGCAGAGGACAGAGGAGGACACGCGCCTCCTCTTTGGACACATAAACACCTCATGATGACACACATTTTTCAGTCCCTCCAATAAATCTAAACTATCTAAATGTATTTAACTGGAAGTGATGCAGTTTACATGTTGAGCCATTAGTGGGTGCTGTTGTTCGTTTTTTGTAATAAAACCATAATACACTATAAACATTAACAATGGTGTCCATGTCTTAACTATAAAACCACCAAGTACCAGGAGATTATGGAGATTATGGAGATTATGGAGTCATGACGTTACGGAGGCAAACGTTATTGTCCATCTGCACTTGCATGCTAAGAACTATTTACTAGGTCCGTGGTAATCATGCGCAGTAACAGATTTTCAAAAAAGTTTAAACAGTCAAAAAGTTCCACATTGGGAGCTGCTTTCAAAAAGGTGGATACAAGAACTGCTGTCGTGGAAATGGAGCCCTAAAATGTAATGAAGGTTTTCACTTTAAAACACTGCCATGTAAACAGGGCTTTAAGCATCAAAAGTGAAACTCATATCATTAAATCAAAGTTAATTCACACACCCAGGTGGTTTGCCAGACGTACATTAGGTTACATATCGGACTTCCTGTCATTTCAATTTGAAAGAAAAACACTGCTAGCATATAATCCAAAAGCAATAAATGTCATTTGTTAGAAGGTGTTAGAAAAATGTTTTTGCTTTAAATGTGAATTAAAGAAAGTCTCTGTGTACAACATGCAACTGGTGCATCTATAACATACTACGGGTCTTTTATTTCAGATTTCCTCTCATTTGTATCTGAAAAACAAAAACTGAAAACACACTTTACCCTGGTTTTCCTTCTCTCTGTGTTGGACTGGTCACCTTTCTATTTGGTACCCTGACTTTGCCCATGGGCAGCTCACATTGGCTCCAAGGCCTTGCAGCCCATTTATGTGCACACTTGCTTGGGAAGAGAGAGATTTTTAGTGGGACACATGTTTTCCAACATGTGACATGGCAGAGAGATTTCTGCTCAGCAGCTGTACTTCAGATGTTCTCACCTCCCGAACGCAGCTAATTAGGTCACATAGTTAGGTCGGGGTTTCTAGGGTAGTTACACACAGATTTGAACCAGTCTCTGCAGGGTTGTTCATTTGCATTCATCACGAGGGTTCGACAGAGACCAAACAGTTGTAGGATCAAGCACATGGAGACTAAAAATTACTTGGAGTACAAATCTAAAGCATGGGTCTTTGGAACAGACGCTTCACATATTTCTATTTTCATACCCGGAATATGTTTTTCTTTCAGAATATTCTTCGAGGCATACCATCACAGCCTTAAACAAGAGTACAAAGCAATGTATTTGAAAGAAAAACACAACTTTTAGACCTCATACAAAGGAGAAAGATAACTGACGGAACACAAAGTCGCCACTGACCTTCAAGATACAGTGGAATGGTTCTCTAGCTCGTGTAGCGTTCACACTAAGGGTGCGCAGCGGCTGAATAGATTTGAATGTCACATCTGCAGCTTGATAGTGTCTGTACGACAGCAAAGTACAAGATATTACCTTGAGAAAACTGTGCTTTGTATCTGACCTGGGAAACCTCACAATAACACAAGCAACTCTACAGGTTCTTTTTTTCTTCCTGGCAGCAGAAAGAGACTGAAAACAGGAGCCAGACAGCTTTTATATTAGAAACACATGACTTACAGGTCATATAATTCCAAATTTCTAATCAGTAAATGTAAGAAATATGGCAACTTACAGTAAAGACCTTTAAACCATCAAGTTTACTTTCACACAGTCTAAAAAATTCAAGTCAATTCAACTCAATCCAGACTTCTGCAAATATTTTCCTACGGTATGTTTGAAAATGGTGAAAAATAGAGTGAAACATAGAGTTCCTCTCTCAGGTTTCTATTAGCAATTAGAATACAGTTTTTTTCACGTCTCAAAGAAAATAATTTAACTGTTAATTCAGTGACTTCTTTAACTTTTTGCTTGATTCAGGCGCCAAAACTTCCTGCATGAACTGAATAAGGGACCAGAGTCAATGTTAAACTGAGGTCACTTTAAGATAGAACAGTTTTGCTTACTAAACAATATTTCGAGTGAAAATGCATTGTTTTGTTTTTATGTTTTGCAAAAGTTTAGCATTTACACGTTTTGAAAACTATGCACGTCGACATGGAAATATTAGAAACTTGCGAAAGACACACATGCACAGAGAGAACAACACGCTGTAAACATTAAAAACTACAAGTACACAAACATTCGTATGGAAAGTCAACAAAGTTGGATTATTTGTGCATGTGCAGAAGAACTATTTACTTGGAGTCTGAGCGTTTTCAAAAGTACCACCTTGGGAGTTGTTTGGCTCTGTTGTGTAAACAAATGCCCAAAATGCAACCAAGGTTTTTTCCAGTTTCGCTTTAAAACTTTGTCGTATAAAAACAGCTTGAGCCACTTAAAAAAAAAAAGGGTTTATCTTTTTGTGCAGAGTAATGACCAGACAGGCTTAAGTACACAACTGATGGTTTTGAAGAACCATTAAAATATTCAGAAAACAATTTGCACGACTTTTTTTAATTTCATCACAATCTGTCACGATGAGCCGACAATGAAAAATGTGTAGTTTTTTAAATATCTGTATTAAAATAAAAGAAGATTTTGATGATGTAATTCCAACAGTTTCTGTGAGAGTCGAGCCCAAATTGAGAGATGGGTGATGGCCTGCCTCTTCTGCTTCAACATGTAACGTATAGACGGCTTCCAGACGAAGTAACCAGCCAACGACAAACTGGTGAAGCAGATCCACACGCGGTATTTTAAAGTATATCACTGAGCCGACCAAAGTCCATGCTCTATGCCAGTGGGGAAGGTTGACCCCCCCCCCACCACCCACACACACACACACACACACACACACACACACTTCAAAAACACATCAATCAATTCAGAGAAAAATGCCACAGACCTTCTACTTGTCATTGTGGGCTACTTTGCTGTGATTGATGGTCAGATGGTTGTCTCCCTCCATCCACCTCCTTTTTTTTTTTTACCTTTGCATCAATTTGCACCCTATGTGGGAAAAAACAACAAATGATAACATTTGGAAAAATGATTCACAATATCCTCCGGCAATTTAGATAAACAATTCCACCTTTACTAATAAGCGGAGCCGGCGAAACACAAGACAGACGTGACGGAGGGGGAGAGAGTGAGATGTGCCAGCGTTGCTTTTTATATTGACGTTTATGGCTCAGAGGCTGTGGAAGAAAAATCTGTGAGAGGGTATACGTGTTTGTGTCTTGAGGGGAAAGAATAAAAAAAAGACACTTTGAATATCAGATGCACATTGAAGGCTGCAGTGGCCTCTATAGGCAGTCTGTGTATACAAAGACACATTAAGCTTCATTCTCACGGGGGAAGGTGTGATAGGAGGAGAGTGCCAACATTGTCTACACGCATATTCGTCTACAGCGACACAAACTGGCCTCTTCTCTTGAGATTTTTTCTTTCCTCTTGCCTTCCTTTTTTCATTCGTCTCTATTCAGCTCTCTCCTCCTTCCATCTCCATCTGCCACATCCTAAAGCGTCACTCATTTTTTCTTTCCTCTCCAACCTGTTTGCTCTCTTTCTCGTGTCCCCTCCAAACGCGATTTCTCGGTTTTTGCTCGGTTTCCACTCGCATCCCTCC
>OMNM01001925.1:0-12326 GCA_900302745.1 Parablennius parvicornis | reverse complement strand
GCTGATTGATCCCATCCCAGAGGACGTGTTTGAAGAGGACCAGTGGCGAGAGTACTGGTGAGTTTCATCGGAGGTTCAGCAAGGACCGCACCGGGAGATAAAATGGAAGAGAAGGTGCAAGGAGCTGTGGATGAAAAGGAAAGAGGGGAAGGGCGGGAGACACGATGGAGGAGCTCAAGCAACGGCTCGATGTGGAGAAGTGGATTGTGGGGGGAGAAAGATTGAGAAGAGAGGAGCGTGGAGGAGGGAGCGAGGACGACGATAAGGAGCTCGGAAAGGGGCAGAGAGGAGCAGATAAAAAAAAAGCAGGACGCAGGGAAGAGAAGAAAACCAGAGAAAGTGCATCAGGATAAAAAAAAAAAGAAAAAAGAAAAAGAGGATTAGGTTGAGAAGAAGGGAGGCAGAGGAGCCTCACAAGTCAAAGCTTCAAGCTCTTCTTTTATTGGCTCTTATAGTGGGAAGAGTTGATTATCTTCACTGGGCGGGGCTCATTAGCATGATTAATTGGAGGCCGCGAAAACTCATTAGCCGATCGCAGTCTTTTAGCATGAAACAGACGAGGGGAGATCGAGGGGTTGTGGCTGTGGTCGAGACTGACTGACAGAGTGTAATAACACTGCTTTAATCCTTCAGGCGAGATATATGTCAAGTGGTAGTCATTGTCGCAGCATATATCTCATTAAGCATTAATTATCACACATGTGGGACGGGTCGCTGTAAATGATAAGGGGGGAGTCGCTAGGAGAAGTGTCACTTACGCAACATCGACCATCTCTCGGATTGTTTACAAGTACAAGATGTCACGTGTCATCATTAAAAGGTATTTCGCTGCCCAAGAGATAATAATTAATCGGTTGCATAATTTAGCCAAACATACTAAGCTTTTAGATGTCGCTGACAGTGATGTCTGCATAATGAACACCTCTCTGGAGCCTTTTAGCTGCTTTCGTCACTTAGTGTGCAAAACAGCTTTTTCCCCCTTCCTCAAAACCCAGTGGATACCTCTCTTGTAGTAGCTGTCGCTGTCATCAGCAGATATTTTCACTTGTAAAGATGAAAATATGTAAAGAAGACAGATAAAATGAATATTTCCGTAGTTAACAACGATTTTCTGACACAGTAACCAGTATACATGCATTCTCTCATTCTGATTTAAAAAAAAACTAGTTGCATTTATTATGACACTATTTGATATAGCATGACCTGGATCACGCTGAATGTGTCCATTACACATTATCATATTAGACAAACAAATACTCAGATTCATATATCTATGGGCCAGTATGTGTTGTGAGATAAATGAATACTAAATATTCCACCATGTTCCAGTGAATAGCGCAGAGTAATGCAAACATAGGTTCATTCAGCTTATAGAACATGATTGACTATACAAAACATATAATCCCCTAAAAGAGTCCCTCTGCATTGCGATGATCATCTGTATAAATACATGTATGACCGAAATCATCACGGAGGGAATGTGAAGAAATTACTTTTTTGTTTGTAACGAAAGCTTGCCATATTTTGATAAGTGCTATTTTACATCTTTAAAGTTTAGCTTTTTGAAGTGTAACAACAATATATTTTAGTCTGGTGAAGAAAAATTTATATTTTTGTCTCCAATTTGAGTGTCTTCTTTGACTATGTATGGAAAATGAAACTTACAAATTACAAAGGATTTTGAAAGATATTCCAGAATTGGTCAATAAAGACCAAAGCTGTATTCTGTTCAGCATAGTTGTGAATCCATCAAAAATAGATAACTGATCAAAGCATTCCCACCAGTATTTAGCTTGCACATTCATTTTAAATGAGTTTGATCAGAATCTTCTTCTTTCCGTCCGTACTTTTAACAACTTTGGGTGCAACCTGTACAGATCATGGCTAATGTATTGGCATCATAAATTTACAGTAAATGCATGTTTTTGGACTACTGAAGGAAACCAGAGTAACAGGAGAATCCTCATGCCGAGAGAACATGCAACCTCTAAGCTGTGAGGTGACTTCACATGGTATTTGGAGACATTCAGTTGTTCTGTTTCTTAATGTTGCAGGCTTGAAATTTAAAGGGTTTCAATGCATTTTTATGCTGTAAACAAATTTAAAGATGACGTCCAGTGGTCTTACTATTGTCCGACCTAACACGTCGCTGCTGCTTGTAATATTGAGATTCACACCACGTATATGGAAACGGTCAGTGTTCAGGTTTTGGCTCGCTGTGCCTTCTCTCATATTGTTGATCTTGCCCCAGGCTGACTCTTCATGATTCAGTCTTGAGAAAATTTTTTTTTATGATCTCACACTGACCTTTTTCACAAACTTCTCATTAATTTTTTTTTTTTGTCTGAAAAAAAACCTTTATCCTGCAGGCCTCGCTCCTCGACAATAGGCTGCATACAGTGTGTATCTGTATGGCAGTTGACTGTATAAAGCAGTGAGGGTGAAAAGTGAGGGACGGCCCCCCTCCTGTGGTGCACCAAAGAACAAATACTCAAAACTCAGTATTTGACCCATTAGTGTGGTCATCTGTCTCTGTGTTTATTCTCCCTGTCAGTTTGTTTTCTCTGGGCCAAGAGCATGTTTTAAGGGTAATTCTCTCAAAACTGAACATATCATTGTGGTCTCTCACATGGTAACCTAATTTCCAGCCTCGACAAATCCTTTTTCTAATCTTCAATGATTCTAAATTGCATATCTGAAGACACTAATTGCGTATTGTTTTCTCTGATAGATATCCAACCACAAGTGTGAAACCCCGTTACATTAATAGCTTCATAAGTGGAGAGTTTGTTTTTTTTGTGGTTTAAGTATCAATTCCCTGTTTCTCTATATGAAAAGCCCTGCTGCGCTACAAAGGTGTACGATACCCATATCATTTCATCTGCAGACAATAATTAAGAGTTCATACCTGATATCAGAGCACGATTATGGACTTATGCCCAGGATAAGCATTTGTAGTTTGGTCCAGAAATATTAGCTCACAGCTTATATTAGCATGAGTCAAGCCAGATAAGAAATGGATCCCTGAAAATGGCCTAATTTGTACGTGACTCTAAGTGGAGCAGCAGCATTTATCAGGGGTATGTGTCCAATTATCCTCTGATTAATAGGCATTCATTTCACTGAGTACATGACAGTGCAGCCACAATCCAATTACTCTGTGAAGAGGCAATGTTGAAATGAAATGAACCAAAGACTTACATTTAGTCGGTAAAAAACAATTTTATCATCTATGCCTGATTTCCACGGGGGAGTAAAAATAGAAGCAGGAATGGGATATATGGTATGAAGATGTGAGAGATGCAGAGCTGCTGCATTCACCAGTGGCCATTCTTCAAGATGCTTTTCTTCCTCTCCTTCAGTTCTGCTAGGTTGCATGTAGGGTGTGTATTTCTCCTTCTTAGATACGGGTTTCTAAGCTGTTGGAGGTCTTACAGTATTTGGTACACAAGATAAGTAATGCAGGAGGGAGCAGGGCTGCACCTGAGCAGGATTGTGGGGAGACTGTATCAGCTTTGCACTGGGAATGGAGGATTTACACATCAAAGACCGGCTCATTAACAGAGGCTCACTCCCAAAATTAGTTCCGTTACATCCTGCAAAATGAATCGCCAGCATCTCCTGAGAATGGGTTGTGTTTGTCCGTCTCTATTTGTAGGTTTGTGCGTGCATGCACCTCTCGTAAAGGATGATTTACATTTTTTTTTTTGTATTATTCCAATTTGGAATTTTCCTCTGCTGGAGAAAGTAGTGTGTGTCTTATTTCCTTGCGAGCATAGATAATGCTGCGTGATGACAAATTGAGTTAACGGGCCTCACATCAGGGATTTGGAGAAATCCCGGCATACATCTGGATTCTCTATCACGAGCATCGTTCAGGCACACAGCTGTACTCAATCATTCTTTATCATTCTTCCTGTTTACTTTTCCCCATCATTTTTACACACTTCAAAAACTTAACGTAACTTAACGCAACACCCATTTTGACAAGTGAGGTTATCTACCTAATGAATGATGATCATTTCCACAAGACATGACTTAGAATTTAAATTCCCTCCAACACCCCTCAACTTCAAGTTGACTGTGGTTTCATACAGTGGGATGGTTGAATGTCATGTTTTTACTCTGTCTCCAAAGTAAAGAAAAGACATTAACTGATTCAAAAATTAAATTGCTGTACCGCTTTGTTTAGTGATAACATTGTTTTTGCAACCCAATGCCAGTGCCATTCTAATGCAGGGCACGGTGGAGGCAGCATCATGGTGTCCAGGGGAGCTGGTGTAACATCTCAGGACTTGATTCAGGAAGTTCAAGTTTGGTTGCAAAGTGCTCCTCCAAATGAATAGATTATTCTAGCTTCAGGACCATGATGCTTCAGTAGCCTTTAAAAGTCCTGGCTCCTGGTCAAACAATATCTGTGAGAAAAAAAAAAAGAAAAAGAAGCCAGTCTCGGTCCCAGCTGTTCTGTCAGAAGGAATCTGCCAAAATCCAACAACTGAAGGTTATTGAGGAACCGAAATGTCATACAGAATAAAAGCAATGCCACTAAAGGCTAAGAAAACAAGACACTTCAGACTTGCTAGAATGAGATTGAATAAATCTTTGCCTAAATGATCTTTCTGGACACAGGTGCATTACATGTTGAGGAAAAAACGGCAGGTGACAAATTGGCACAAAGTCATATATGATCTATCTCTACTTACAAACTGCTTAGGAGTCAAGTGGTCAAACACATACAGGAGGTGATAAAAGGGTTTACGTTTTATTCAATCTCTTCATACATTCTTTCATCAGTTTCCATTATTTAAAAGTTATATAAAAACTTGGCCTCCAGCAAGGCAGCGAGAACCAATTATCCAGAGGATGATTGAAATGAAAGTAAATGGCTTCATTGACCTTGTGAAGCAAAAAGCAGCAATGTCAGTGTCAGAATACGTTTATATACGTACATATGAATAAGTTTAATATTGTGTGCATGTGATTGTTTTTAATGCACACACACAAAAAAAAAAAACACTTGAAAAACCAAAACAAGACAGAATCTACAAATATCCATAATACATTTTTGTAAAATGCAGTACATGGGTTCTTCAATTTAATGGAATTAAGCATGAATTTCAAGTCTTTCTGCTGATGCACAGTAAGATCCAGTCAGACATGACTGATGTTTCCCTCGTCGTAGCTTAAACAGGAAGTCAGGCTGAGAAAACTCTTAAATGGCCAAAGCAGAATTTCACGAGTCATCTTTTGGTATCACTAGATCACGTTTGACTGTATTTTAGTTTGCGGTTCGTAGCCACTGAAAAGATGTTGATATCTTCACTTGTAACAGAAAAGACAAGGTCAGATTGTCTTGTGATTTATGTTAACCAGGTATGACGATCCTCATGTAACTAACTGTAATGTAACTCAAAGCAGAAGCTGTTAACATGATGGCGTCACCTTCAATCACCTCTTATTGAGTTCGTGTGGTTAGCAGTGCAGCTAACCAAACTACGATAGTAAAAATTAGTTATGCATACCATCAGACATTTCACTATATATCAACAGAAGAATTAGGCTAATGCTCCTTTTATCTTGTGCTTAAAAGACAAGATTTAACTGCACATTTACATTTACAAATGCGTCTCTTGTCTTCCTGCGGCTGAGTGTGCGAGCGTCGGTGTGTATGTGAGTGTGTGTGTATGTGGAGTATAAAACTAATTTACCCCATGGGGAATTTATTTGCTCAGAGAGCAGAAACAGTGGGGAATGCTCTCGTCTAATGGGATGGTCCTTACAATATAATGAATGCTGATTGATTGGCATACTCTCTGTTTTAATGTACCATTACTGTGTTTAGTGCGACTCGGGCCTCAGAGGAGCGCCACTTGAAAGCCTCTGCATGCCTTCCCTCTGTATCGCGCTTCTTTTGAACGTTAGTCATCATCACACTGGTGATTGTTAGGAAGATGGGAGTTTAAAGCCGACGCATGAAGCCTGTTATTTAATGTTGCTTTCTTCAATGTGGCTGAGATAATCAAGCTTGATTGTTAGGACAGTAGTGCTCGATACAGCTTGTGTTTACTTTAAATACTTCTTCTCTTTATGTGTGTGGAAATGCAATGCCCTGAAGTATCCACTGCTCCAGGAAAGGAGGCTCTAACGGCTTCGTCTGCAGGCCCGGACAGCAGCTTGATTGAGTTATGAGTCCCAAAGTGAGGATGACACTTCCAGCCTCATTCATCATCTCCACCTGTCATTAATATGCTCTGCATGGCTCGTGCACACAAAGTTAGGATCACATAAACGTTTATGCGAGCACATATTGGCTATATGCATATTCCCCACACAGCTCGCCGCCGCGGCGTGCAGCAGATAGACATGTTCCGCGGCTCACCTGGAGCCTGCTCGGGATGACAGGCGGCGTATGACTGTCACTTTGACTGACGACCGTTCAGGGTTTCACAACTGCTGCAGTTGGTTTGATTTATAAGCCAGACAAGGTTTTAAAATGAGGACAAGAGGAGTGTTTTCTTCCCTTTCACACTGCACCTTTTTCTAGCGGAGAGATTTACAGGCTTAATAGAATTTTTTTCTCCCCTCCTCTTCACTAAACCTTCCCTTATTGAAACATTGGGACGTTTTAATTTAACTCTCTTTCCTACAGTAGTTCATTTAATACCTTAAGTGGTATTATGTAATCTCTAAGCTCTCCTCGGCCCCTCAGTGGTAAACAGTTGCAGTCAGTGATGACATATCCACTCTCGCCCTCGGAGCCTGCGTTCAATAACCCACTGGAGCACAGCCCTGTTTTTAAACCCCTCAAGGGATCCTCGCCCGAGATTGGCGGCAGTCGGCCGTCTGTGGGCTGATGAATGGATGGATGAAGAGTAGAGGGTGGGAGATGGAGGAGAGAAGAAGGAAAAGATAAAGAAAAACTTTTGGCAGGCGAAAGTAGCACAAAGCAATAAGAGGCTATTGACTGGCTTTAACTCAAACTGTTTAACTTAAATGTTGGGGGAAAAAGTCTGCGATGAATTGCTGCCAACAAGAGGTTGTTTGAGTTGATCAATTTCGAATGAAAACTATATTAAAAAATGTAGAAATGAGTTCTGCTTTGCAGTTAATTCCACATGCATAGTGTGTTTTCACTGAGATTCATTACACATTCAGATTGTGGTTCATTAATGGCTCCCAGTGTGTTTGGCCTCCTCCCTCAGTCCTCGCCTGACTCAGCTGCCCGCCAATCTCCCGTCAGCCCCCCCGCCACCCCCACCCGGAGACTCCCGGACGAGTCAGGAATGCCAATTAATTGTAATTAGAACCACTGTAAGCCTAACTATTGCTGTTGCGCTCAACTAATGAAGCAGCGCCTCGGCAGCCCCTGTGTATTTACCCCTGTGTAATCTATAGTATTGATGCAGGGAGGGAGGCCAGGAGGCAGGAGGGGTGTCACACTGCGGTGCAACACTGACACCGTGTGGAGGATTACGGTACTGCAGATCCGTATTCTAGCTGTACCTTTATTTTGGAGTGCTGAATTTATCTGTCATTCAGGACTTGCCGAAGTATGCTTTTTATTGGCAGAATTAGTTGAAAGCATTTAAATAAAGTTTTGATATTGAGTGCATGCAATTGCTTTGATAAAATCCTTAAATGTGCATTCTCATCATCTTGCTCTTCAAAAACAAAAAATTCCATGGGCAAACAAAAGACATCATGTAGCATTTTACTTTATAAATGCAGTGTTTATGATGGCTGGACAAATACTGCAGCATTAAACCTCACACTGAAGTAAAAATTTTAAGTGTTTCAGCTGGTGTAGATATGCACATATTTCACACCGTGTAGCTCAAAGTGGGTGAGAAAACATGCAAATTTTTAAGTGTCATCTTTCGATAAGCAACTGGAACACATTTTACAATATATTAACTTGCAGTTCATAGCAGATTCGTGTCGACCACATTTTGATTTATGGTTCTGCCCCAACTTCACTGTGAAACAGCTTCAATGTGCGGACAATCCTGATAATTTAAGATCATACGATAAATTTGGATTGTGTGGCTCCGCCCATCCATCCATCTATCCAAGTTTTTCTGGTCCTGAGAGAAACATGCCCCACATGTTTTAGATGTTTTTCTGCTCTATCGCACTCGTTTTGGGCTCTGATGTTTTAGTCAGGTGCAGGTTAGGAGGCCCCACAACATTGTTAAACCAGTTCAGCTTATTAGACACTGAGTGGGATGCCCTCAAATAAATAACAAATCCTTTTTCTAGGAAACCCAATAAACGACTTCTACTCGTAAAGAATATTTTGATTTGCAAATTTTTTTAATGTATTTTCACTTTAGTGAAAAAAACCCCATCAGGATCATTTAGGATAAGAGAGTCGTTCAACTCAATTTCACTGAATCAGATTTTGTGAAGGTGAACATCACAAGTAGCCTAACCAACCTCTTTCTGCAAGAAACTACTGATGGAACACAGATATTCTTAGTCTTCTACAAGATAATATTCACATGTGATGAAGCGGCATCATAATATTCACTAAAGTACAGAATGCAATCACACCTCACAGTAGATCTAACACAGGTAACATTCATATGGACTGAGCGTCATCTTAACAGGAAGTTCAAACGGCTGCATAAGGGTCACACTGAGAATACCGACTCGGTACTTTGGGCCTTTCTGAATAGAGTCTCCAAACAATTCAGAAAGTAGTATGGATCAATAAACTGGTTTTCGTGAACAGAATAGTCTTTATTTGCGATCAGCTGCAGTTACACAAGAGAAGTATTGAATTTTAAGCTGTTAAATGATATTTTCTTACATTACATCTTTAACAACTACTTAAACAACATAAAGCTCTGTGCAGTGAATGTAGACGACCAAGTCATTTAATGTATTTGGGTCTTTTCTGTTACATATCAATAAAGTGTATAACATTTTATCTTCAATGTTTAGCCAAGTCATTAAAGACAGAGTTTCTCCAAATGTCTTATAGCCAGAGTTAAAAACCACATCATCTATCCGTCCACGTTCTGATGGACTCCATTTTTTAATGCAGCTCTTGGAGAAAACCTTTTTTTTTTTCTTTTTTAAAGAAATGTTCCTTCGGCGTAATAGTTAGCTGAGCCTCGTGTAATAGTCCGTGTTTAAATGTTCTCTGCTCATTGTAATAGTTGGCAGGAGCTCGTGTAATAGTTGGTGTTGTGTGTGTGAGCAGGCTCTCAGGTAACAGAGGCCCTGCATATAAAATGAGATGGTAATGAGGAGGTAGGGGAGGCGGAGGGGAGCCTTATCACTACAGGGCCAAATTCCGACAGTGAATTGCGCAGTTGTAACAAAAGTAACAGAGCGTCCATTCAGCCTGCACTAATCCAGATGGGAAAGTCAAACAGCAGAAAGTCCACGGCACAAACTCATTTCATCACTTTATTAATTTAGATATTGCCTCCTCGCTCCTGTGGGGAGAGAAAAAAAAAAAAGAAAAAAAAGAGCCCCTCTGAAATGACCAACATCGGTGAGGCGTTTTGCTCTACATGGTTCCCCCACTTCGTCTCCTCCCGTTATCTGTTTAATTCATCCCACCAATCTTGGCTGTCTTTACCCACTAAATTTCCCTTTGACACGCATGCCTTGCTTCGCATAATCCTCACTCGGGGGCAGAATTAAAAATGGAAAAAAAGAGGAGGGAATAGGACAGGTGGCTGGAGAATCCTTGAAATAATGTTCAATGCCAGACCCAGGAATGATTTGACCAGATTCAAACTGGGGGGCTGATAGGAGGAGAGTATCCCCCCCCCCTTTTTAGTTTTAGAACCAAGGGGTAAGAAAGATGGTGACAGGTGGAAAATGTGCAGAGGCTGAGAAGTCCCTTAAGAGTCGGGTCGAAGAGTCGCTTCTAAATTGTGGTGCCAGAATGGCTGCGGGGGGGGGGAAACTGTGGCAAGGAAGATGAAAATGTCAAAATGTCACTCTCCGGAGGTCTGATTTGAAAAGTTTCCTCTCTCCACCGAAGACTGAAAATTAGAACCGCCGACGTGTTTCTCTTCCCTCTTTGCTTGTATCTATTTTTGACCCAAAGGGACTGTGAATATGACAGATATGCTATCTTCACGTAGCCGTTTGTGGCAGGTGAAAAAACCCATTTTGTGCCGTTTCTTTCAGCTTTTATCTGACCAATCGGCACCGACACGCTTCGCTGGAGAAAAGCTGTGATGTGACAAGCCACAGTTGTTTGCGTAGCAGCATGTCATATTGAAAATCAGTTTCTAAATGGGTTACTTTACACACGAAAAGTGCATGTGTATGATGGTGCTGTGATATGAAGGGGATAATGGAAGTGAAGCGGCACTGCAGCTTCCTCTTCTTCTGACACCACCGGCTGCTCCAGGTTTTAGAGGAACGATTCAAAACGAGCATTTTTAGAATTTATCTACAGTCACGTATGAAGAAGAGCAAAATCTGATTCAGCTGATTCTGAGATTTTAACCACGTAAGTAGAAGTCAGCGTAGTTGGTAACTTTCTCAATTCTGCTTTGGAATGCATGAAGCCACCTTATAAAGAATGTGACACCATATTTACTCACTGCACCCATAAAGCACTGGGGGCATGTTTATCAACCTTTGTTGTAAATAACACATTGCATAGCACTACAGGGGCTTCCTCTCAGCACGTAGCAGAGAACTGTCTGGATTGAGTCCAGTTTGGGGTTTTTTCTGTTCAAGTTCTCATTGTGAATTCCTCCATGTAGTTCAGTTTCCGCCCCCGCAGTCCAAAAACATGTATATGAGGTTAATTAGTGAATAGTGTGAAGGTGACTGTGTTTGCCCTGTGATGTACTGGCGACCTGTCCAGGGTGTGTCCTGCCAGAGTCGGATAAAGTGAATAGATAACATGAAGTGTGTAAAGAAAATGTTCAAATCTTCAGGAATCAATGGAGGAATATATTTTGATAGGACACATTTTTAAGATTCCAATGATAAAATATGTTCCTTTTTGGTCCGTTTTTCACTTTTCTACTGGACTTTCTAATAATTGGATGCCAAATAAGGATGCTGAGACTACTTTTGTGACCCTCAAAATGCCCTTCAAAAGCAGCGTAGTGCTGAAATGTTCCACTTTCAATCGATTTAATGAGAGCTCTTTAAATGGTTACGACCGGATTTTCAGAGATTTTCTAACATTACTAACTGCGGTCAGGACTAATGAGAAAGTCTCCTGGTCGTTTAACTCTGGATAATATTTATTATTCTGGAAATAAATGACACCAGAACTGTTTTTTTTTAATGCATCATTATCTTATTTTTAAAGTTTTCCATGAAAAAAAAAAGAATACTGTACCTCTGAAGGTCCAATATGTATGAAATGAAACAAGTGTTTTCCCGTCTGTGTTTTGGCTTTCTGTCAATGCAACAAATATGGTTAGGTAGTGACAATTTACTGATGCCAGAAGGTAAAAGTTATGATAACATTGTTAATTACAACAAATGAAGAATAAATACAGAGAAAAAAACATTTCAGGGACCAGTTGTGGAGTATACAAGTATCTAAGCCTGATTAAAAAAAAAAACAAAAAAAACAGCCAAGCAACATTTTTCGTGATAAGTTCCTTTTAAAGGTAAGTAAAGAAATATGATATATTTATATTCCACTTCTATATTCATATAATCCTGATATAAATCTAAGAGTATTCATAGTTATTATCAGAGTTATTAGACATTTTCACCCAATAATTATTGTTATCAGGATAAAACTGGATCATTATATCTTGTGGGGATTCTATAAGCTTTCGATAACGGCTAAACCAGGAGTTGAAGGTAGAATCTGTCTTTCCTCCTTCTTGAGTGGGATAAAAGCCTCAAAACGATCCTTCAACTTTGTTGATGCCGCTGACATCAACAAAGTAACCAACGTAACCAAACAGCCATCGTGTGACAATATTACTGTTAATTAAAGATATTGGACTTCTCAAAGGCTGCACACGATTCATACATGGAATATTTTACCTTTAAAGTTCTGTTGTCAATCTTGAAATAAACATCACAAGATAAAGACAAACAAAAATCTGACCTGCATTATCAACTTGTGGATTTAAAACATAATTTTTTGAATAAAGAGTTGACGAAAATGTCGATTTATTTCATGGCTAAACATGGAATTCATTGGCGAGATAGTCCTTGGTAAGAATGAACCCGACGGCGCTTCACGGTTGTTTGTCAAGATATTGAAACAGATATTGGCGCAGCGCTACAAGTGTGACCGAGATCAGGCTAAAACAGGACCGAGTGTCTCCCGGTCCATGTGGGACAGATCTACAGTGTGCGCGCTGCATGTAGGG
>OMNM01001923.1:0-12366 GCA_900302745.1 Parablennius parvicornis | reverse complement strand
ACTGCAAAGATCTGTCATTCAAAAAGCAGTACAGTATATATGAGTGTATGTGGTATGTGGAAGCAATAACACAAGTTGTGACGCTTGTGGGTCTTTAGGGTATTTCAGGATCATTGTTTCAACCCGTGTAAGAGTCAAACTCTGTGTTTCTGTGATCTGAAAGGTTGAGTAGATAGAGTGACGGTGAGAAAACCCTGACGTGACCCAGGAGGCAGCCAAACACCCATTCACCCCGAAAGAATCAAAAGTAGCAAAAGAGGCCAAACTTTAATAATAAGGAAACGTTAAAACCTCCTCTGTCTTTTCCATTAGAGCCGAGATGTGTCACTGTGGTCCCATGCTGTTCCGAACTCGTCTGTCTGGTCCTCTAACTCAGCAGATTGAAGCCCCCTCTACTTGTTGCTGACATGGGAGAACTGGTCTGGTAGAAAGTGCTGCAGCAGCAGCGGCAGCCCATTTGGAAACCTCCACATTACATGACTAATAATATCCTGAGAAGCACTTCTTTAAACATGAAATCTAGAAGTTCTCAGTCTGGCCTTCTGGGATAAGTGGCACACCTATTTGAGCATCTGATTGTTAATATATTCTGTGACTATGACTGAATCGTATTTACATTACATTTAAATAAGTGAGGTTTAAAATGTCAACAACTTACAAATGTTTATGAGACAAATCATCTAATGACGACTCAAAGTATTCACAACACAAAGCTGGTTGAGAAACAATGAAACAGTGGGTGAGATTTGACAACAACAAGCGATATGGTAGTAAATTTGACCTCATTATTTGGTCATATTGTAAAGTAATTACGGTATACTATTTGAATTATTGCCATGCATAAGAAGTCACAATACATTCACATTTTTAATCGTATACATGCCCTTAGCCACCAGCAGATCGTGGGATCAATTTCAGAGATCTTGGGAGATTTCTGTTTAAAAGAAACAGAAATTAAAAGTCCTAACAACATCTTATGAACTAATCCGTTTAAAACCTGATGGCCGATGGCTCCCTGCTGAGAAGAGTTTGCATGTTCTCACTGTGCATGTGTGGGTTTACTTCAGCTTCTTCCTACAATTCAATTTGGATAATCTTTCATTGATCAAATGGTGACTTTAGATAGTCTGTAAGTGTAAATAGGTGAGAGTGATTGTTTCTCTCAGCTGAATAAAGCACGAATAGCATGAATTCAGTTTATATCTTGCCAGAATCATGAGTCACCGAACCATTCGTTCTGAAGTCCTCGGAGAGCTCAAGAGTTTAAATTAAACAGGTTTCACCTGCTACTCACTGAGCAGGTTCTATTAATTTTCGTCTCATCTGGAGCAAATGATTTAAATATAATGGATTTTACAGTGTTTAGTTAAACGTTTTTCCATGTGACTGTTTGAGTTTCTAATTTATCTGCGTTATGGCAACAAATACAAAATTTAGGTTCAATGTGCAAATTGTCAACTTCAGGCAGTTTGATAAATTTGATCATTTAAACACATGAGAAATAAAAACAAATGTCATTTCTTGGTATGTATTTTGTTTGGCATTTT
The DNA here is from genome assembly GCA_900302745.1 of Parablennius parvicornis. Classification (NCBI taxonomy): domain Eukaryota; kingdom Metazoa; phylum Chordata; class Actinopteri; order Blenniiformes; family Blenniidae; genus Parablennius; species Parablennius parvicornis. The sequence continues at coordinate 10,819 of OMNM01001923.1, read as the reverse complement.
ATTATACCGCACATGCTCCCTGTCATTGCTTTGGATTGATCAGCAAACTTGAAACCCTCATTTCATCCATAGTGCCTGGAACCAAGGAAACCAAGTTTCCATGTCAGTGGTCGGAGGATATACTGACTTCCCTGAGCCCGAGGTTCACCTAAGGTAAAGCAGGATGAATGGGGTTTGAGGGGAGGAATGAAAAGACGCATGAAGGGACTGTGGAGCGAAGTGATGAATGAGGAGACGAATAGATATGAATGTGAATGCAGGGAGCGAGTGTGAGGGAGAAAGTGGGCTATGATATGACGAAGGTATGACACACAAGAGAACTGAGTGAGGAACATCTCATTCAGCAGTACAGTTCAATAACACTGAGGGGAATGCAATGAAAACGCTGCCTGTGTTGCATATTGGAGCTTTGGGGAAAAAGACTGGAATGAGTCATTTCTCTCAGGAAAGACATTGTTGATATAAGTTGGCAGTTTACCTGCTAATATCTTGCAGTGTTGCTGCGTGGACCGGGCTGTGAGAGATTACTTACCAAACTGTGGACATCAGGTTCATTTTTATGACCACAATTTATTGGACAGCATGAGGGAACTCCCAAACTAAATGGAGAATCTTTCGCAAACACACATAAAACGCAGTCAAATCCAGAGCAGATACACGGGCGCACGGACAGAACAGAGCACTCCCACGCCTGCATACATACAGAGTAAAATGCAGCCACACACTCCTACATGAAGAAGTGGAAACTAACTGAAATGCACAGAGACGACACTTAAGCATCTTCTTCTTCTTCTTCTGTCTCAGCGTGCGTCAGTAAGAGCCCGGCCCACCGCAGCATCCTGGTGGTTAAGCCAGCTGTAGTAATCAGCTTAATTGGGAGCGGTTTTAATGAGGGGAATCACTCCTTTTCTTCACTCCATTCTTCCTACCAGCCTACACACACGTCAGAAGCACATTTCTCCATCTTCGCCTTTGCCCTGTGTAACTATGTCATCGCTGGGTAGGTTGGTCTCCTGAGATGTGTCAGCCGACGGCCCAAAGACATTACACCGCTCAGCTGTGAAGTCCTGCCATAAGCAGGGAGGAGCAGAGGAGGGAAAAATAGGAGAGCTGAGAAAATATGGGAAGATGAGGCTGGCGGTACAACTGTTCCAACTGACAATTTCACAAACTGAGGAGTCGTAAGAAAGCACAACATATTGCTATGATGCTCTTAACATCTGCACATACTTATGGATATTTCTGAAATGGTCAGAGATGCATCTTCTTGGATGAATCCTCTGCCAGCGTCTGTGCAGACTTTTACATTCAGCCCGTCTTATGTGAGATAAATCAAAGCCTCCCTTTTATCTTCAAGAAAATATGGACCCTTTCTTTATGAAGACAAAGCACTGTATTATTGGATTACATTAGATTTTAATGTAAATAATGCTTTTTGTAAATGACTGTAAATCTTGAGTATAGCTCCTCTCACAAATTTGTATTATAAAAATGGCTAAAATAGTTGCAGTTCACCAGCGGGGTCTGTGAGCATTTGTCAATAATATATGATCAGTTTCCTCAAGGTTGTTTCCTTGTTTCACTGCTCACATGAAAGCAGAACAAACATGAGGTCAAAGTGGACTTTTCATCATTCGTCCCTTCGGCTCTACAACTCCACGGTGATCCAACACTTCAGGAGGTTTCTGCCATCGATTCTCATTCTCCACACACAATGAGAGTTGTTCCATGACATGTTGCAGCCTCCGTTAGTACTTTGAATGCTGGGACGGAGGTGGAGAAAGGTTGATACAACACAACAGCTGCATGGCTAGTCAACACTTAATTTGTGGGTCAAAGTGACATTGACTTTTGGCTCTGAAAAATTATTTACTTAATTTCTGAGGCAGAGTAAACATTTGTTCCACATTTACAGGATGTTTTTTTTTCCAAAGATTCTTACAGATTTGAGTATTCACAAGAACTGGATGAATAAATTGACTTCAATTGATTAACTTCAAATTACAACGGGTGTACCTTATCAAGATGGCGGGACAGAGGCAAAAAACAGCAGTTTACAATCACTAGCTGAGCAATAGAGACTGAATTACTGGGACCTTTGTAAGGAGTGTATTGGTGTATATTTATAAAATGTACACACATACACACACACACACACACAAAATGATTTAGTCCTTCAGAAGTTGGCTGAGTTACAGTAATGAAAGTATATTAAAAGAATGAGTAATAACATTGGGAATGAACTGATCAGAAACATGTCTGTAACTTACACCTGGATACCTCGTGTTGTCATAGTGGACTGCCAGTAAACTAGTAAACAAGCTCATATGACCTGCAGGCTCATGTACTACTCAAGGAACTATGTGGGTGGTGGGAAACAGGCTGGGTGGAAATCCTCCTAAAGTGAAATACATCTCTGGCAAACAACTGGCTGAGATTAGATAGGACCGGAGCCTGATTAACCCTGTCGGTTTCTCCCTGTGACAGTCGTTATCTGACCAATACCTGGCTGATTTATATCCTCCAATGTACTGGTATCAATTAGAAGAAATCCTAAAGGAGTCATTACATAACTAGTGAAGCCCTCTGAAGACCTTCTGGGTTGGTCAGAGTAATAGGAGTAATATACTGTCACTCACCACAGAAAAATGCTTTTCACTCACCACAAGGCCACTATAGGACAGCAGAGGAAACTGGTTTAGAGGGGGTAGTGGTGGTGGTGGTGAGGGGGTCACTGTCAGCCTAAATGGCACAGTGCAGGAAGCTGTGAAGCATCTGAGCCACTTCGCAACGTCTCACATAGAAACCGATGAGTGGTGATCAATTACATGTGGGTGAAGTGACAGCTGCAACACATAAACAAATAATCTCTCGGGCAGGTATGGGCGCTCATTTCCTACAATTCAACTCAACTAAACCTGATATCCTCACAGGGAGCAACAGATAACTGAAGATAACGCTGTGCTTTTAAGCACCTCTTTCTCTCAGGTTGGATTTTACATTCTCTTTCCTGCAGTTACCAACCCCGAGCCTGTTGGACCCTCACAAATTATCAGCTTTTAGGTCAGGATTGGGCCATCTCAGTTCACATAGCTTCAGGCTCGAATTGGCCGACTACTACTATGGGCGTATATTTTTTGTGTGTGCCGTCTGCGTCAGTCAAGAAAAACTCAGTATCAAAGGCATCTCTGAGCAATGTGAAATATCTGTCTCAGGTTTCTGTCACTTCACGGTCAGCATCTTGGAAGTCATGTATGGAACCCAATCTCAGAACATTTTCAAATAAAAATGCAAAATGTTTGTTGTGTTTTGGAAGTACTTTTAGGGTTGCTGGAGACACTGAAAACATTACTTTTTGAGAACAGGTCCCAAAGTGAAACTTTTCGACAACCCTCTGACTGTTACGGGAAAAAAAACGCAATTCTCTGTAATAGCAGTACAACTTGGTCGTGTGTCCACTTGAATGTCTGTGTTCTCACCATTCTTAATGTTCATAGCATATTTTCTCTGCGTGCATGTGAGAGGTTTCAATACAAAAACAAAAAACAAGTGGCCCGACATGAAAACTCCATTGTTTCCAGCGTTTCTGAAGAGTCTGTAGAAACTGACATACATTTTTAAAACCTTGCCATGTAAACGTGAAGCTTTACTGAAACAAAAACGCAAAAACAATGTGATTTCACATGAAATGTTGTCATATAATCGAGGAGGAGCTCACCTTTGGTTTTCCTATGTGTTCCACAATATACTGACTTTTCACAAACAACTAATTACTTTTTAAGAAAATTGTCGTGCCATTCAGGTCACATTATATAATGTTTTAGCTTAGAGGTTTCCACAAGGCTCAGTGCCAACAGCTACTGATCTTCCTCCAAATATGAGTACATTTGAGAAAGGCAGCTGCACAAAACCCTTGAGTGCGCGTTTGTCTCAAGATGTAAAAATAAATCATTCTCACGACTTTTTACAGTTTATACCTATGACTAGCTACATATACTGAAACACACATTACAGAGACGTATGCATCAACAAACACCAGAACATATGTTTCCGATGTGCTTCAGACAAATCAGCATCACTATATTGCAGACCATGTATTAGTTGTATTCACAGTGAGGGGCCGGCTTCCAAATAGAAACCTTGTTTTGACTTTGCTCAGCTCTGCTTGTTCCTGACCATTAAAACAGGAATAATATGATCAATGGAAGTGAGGGACTTTCTTTTAGGAGTAAACAATCTGACAAAACTGACATTCAACGACTATCTGAGAAATTAGAATAAAATGGTGGAGAGAAGGGTGGACATAAATAAAAAGCAGGGTGGCTGTGTTCCCCTAAAAGACGTTTTCCTTTACAAATGTTCAGGAGTAAATCACCGTGAAGAAGCAGGGGGTCCACAGAAGCAGGATAGCGAGGAGAAGACTTTGCACATGCGTATGTTGTCTGCATATAATAAAAGTCTGCAATAACAACACACAGGGTCTGCTGGTGTGTGTGTGTGTGTTAGTCAGAAATCAGGGGCACTCTCTGGGCAGTTTGACAGAGAGCTGAGAGATTAGGGAGGGTCTTGTTTCACGGACCCTGAGACATCTGTTCTCTCTCTTTTGCCCGCCTCCCTCCTCTCTCTCATTGAACTATAAATGCCCCACTACCTTGGGGAGTGGTGAGCTGTGGACGGAGGGAGGAATGTGGGGCTTCCACTTGCTTTTCATTAACACAGGATCTGGTAACACACCTCACTGTCAACCTAATCCCCTCACTCTCCATCTTGTCCCCTGGCAGAGTGGGGGTGGGGGTGCGGGGTGGCTGCCATGAGCAGGTATGGAGCCCCAGATGTTGAAGAAGAGGGGGGGATGACAGCTATGGATGCATGGTGATGAAGGCAGGGTGGGATGAGGAGAGTGCGCTTACTGCTCGCACAGGGTCGTCCGCATGTGTTCAGTTTCTCCTTCTGTTCTACATTACTGCGTATCTCCTTTCCCTGGCCGTCTCTTCTGTCCTTCTCCAACTTCACTGATTTCTGTTAAACCTCTGACGGCCCCGTGTCTTGTTTGCACTTATGAAATCAGTAGTTTTTACTTTTCCTCACATTCTCTTTTCCTCTTCTCTCATTGCATTCCTCTTCATCTTGTTTCAGTCCTACCACTTTGCCGTGTTTCCTTGAGGTCTGCTCAGGATCTGCTCTATCAGTCTCAGCACAGGAGCAACAGTAGTGATCCGTACTGTACTACTACAGTCTCCTGCCTCACATCTCTCATGTACGGCCTCTCCCAGGGGGGCCATTCCTGCTGACTTATTGTGGCAGCTCAAAGGCTCAACCTTTACAGGACGGCTCTCCTAACCTTTATCTTTCGGAAAATTCCAGAGGATCCTTTTTCTGCAGAGCTGCAGTGCAAGAGCCCGAGTGGTGAGTGATGGATGCGGCGCAGTGAAGGCTAAAAGTCAGCAGATACATCTATTGTCACCGGCGATCAGTCTGCGTAATTGGAGACAGTTTGTCTCCTTTCTGTGGCAACAAATCTGGAAACACTATGTGAAGAAGCCCTCAGGGAAAATGGCCGCGCGTGTTGTGACAAAGATCAATAAGGGTGCTTAAGTTGTCAACAACAGAAAGAAACAACCGGGTGACACAAACATGTTATTCAGGGAGGTAGCGGCTAAAAAAAATCTCACAAACCTTTTCCTGTAAAAACAACACTTTGTTCATGGGCCTTCTGTACCATCAGCACTTCCACTGTCAACATTAAAAGGTGTCCTTCAACTCACGTTTCAAAAAGTGTTCAGCGATGAGCGCAGATATGAAATATTAGACTTTCTAGTGAGATCTACATGAACTATCTCAAACCTCACAGGTACATTGGAGAGCGCTCAAATATGATGCGAGAGGCGGTGAGACAAAACCTCAGCTGCACACGATGACAGCATTAGTTTTATGGCTTGTAGGAAACAGACGTAACTACATGATGTTCTGTGTTTTTATACCGATAACAACAACAGGTATTCTAAAACGTTTTCAGCCAAACTGAGGAGGAATGAGCCAGCGGACATCAATAAACTGCAGAGGTCATGATCTGGGTGTAGTTATGTGCATTCAGGAGGCCGGTAGCATCCTGACAGCAGGATCAGATTCAACGTATTGTTAAAAGTAGGGAGACCAACAACCATAAATAATAATTACCATCAAATCAATCTCTACTTTCTGTGTTTACAGCAAGCCAACCAGAGAACTACTATTCCCAGATCTCTTCAGCATTAGTATGAACAGCAGTGTGTGGGGCAGCACTGACTCTCATAGTATCTCAACTGCTTTTTTCCACTTTGCTGCAAACCGAGTTTCAACTGTGTTTATCCCAGTCAACACATCAAAGATGGATGAAAGCTGAAAAGCTGGTGAAAATCAGAGTGGGGCAGCAGCACCGAGCATTGTGTCACCGTGCAGTTATGCAGATTTGAGTAAACAAAGTGCAAATTTTTTGAGGTTTTAATTAACATTTTTGACAATCATTTTATCTGAAGTAACCCAATATAACAACATCTGTAAAACAGATGCAGGCGCTTAAACAGCCTTGCTCCGGCTCTGTCCTCGTCCCTCTGTGGGGCCAGTCAACAAAGGACGTGTTGCTCGGCGGTACTGAGGCAAAAACTGTCCGCCTGCACAATTACAAGTCTAACTGTTCCTTGTTATCGGCAGCATGTGGCACGTCAGCCCCCTCCTCGCTTTCATCCTTCTGTTTTCATCAGCCGTCCACTGTGGGAGGCGTGCCAAGACGCGGCGAAATGTGAAAAACAAACTCAGATTCCCCAGTCATCTGTTATGGCGCGCCGGCTCACACCCAGCGGCGCAGAGAAACTGGAAGCTTTTTCATTTACATTAGCATTAGCAGTTGTGATTGTCATAATGGAAACACTGTGATGCCTCCTGGATAATAGTCAGTGTTGATGAAGGCAAGGTTCGGTACGGACACAAAAACAAACATCTCGCTCTCACACACACTCAAATATAAACGCATGAAAACGTCGAGCTGTCTCAGGGCTGCATACACACATGCCCGAGTAATGAAATACACACAGGGTCCCACAACAACGTTAGATCCAAGACTAACACAAACATCTCACTTTACAGTTTACTGACAAACCTTGTTTTTGGCAGATGACGGCTTCGCCAGCACATGTTAAAAATAACCAAGAATATTCCAAATACCTCTGAAAGCAATACTTCCCAATCGTTACCAGTGCGAGGGAGTCTTCATAAAAGGCTGACACATCACATATTCTCCAACAAACAATGATGAGAAGTGGAAAATTTGAGTAACTGCAGTGCTCCACTGATCGATAAGGGAAAAAGAGCTGTTTCTACAGATCACGACATTCCTGAGTGAACATGTTACAGTTCAGCTAGGATTCTAATAACTTTGAATCTGAATGAATAACAAATGTATGTGTGGCGTGCACTGTGTATAGCTCTTTAGAGTTTGTCCACATCAATTCCTGTTTGGTTATATAATGACATGAAACAGAGCAATTTGTTCTCCACTACATTTTTGCATTGGATATTTGGAGCTCTGTGAAGCTGTGCTTTATTTTCAAAGGGCCTGGACACATTCCTGTTGGCTCCAACGGTGAATTTGGGTACCATACAAATGACACGCCACAAAAAAAGCATGTAGATGCAGTGTAGTGCATTAAAACTGTGGTTACTTTAAAAGAAAATCAACTCTGCCAAATGTGGTGAAGTCATTTCAGTTATTTCCAATGTGGCTCCACCTGTTTCAAAAAATGTACGTACTTGAAACAAGTGGTGATAACCTGAAATAAAACAGAGTTACATGGATCACATCATCGGTTTGATGTCTTTTTTAACTTTCTCAGGAAGAAATACGTTGAGTCATTTATGGTTTAAGTCATTTTTACTTTGGAGCGATACGTGGGTCATGCACTGTACGTATAAAAGTCTTACGAGGGGCTTTGTGAAAACAACTAAATGTAAGGGTTCAAGAATTTAAAGCAACAGAAATAAAACCAAAAAGAAATAGCTGAAGTGGTCTTCCAGGTTTTAATTCCTATTGAAATCTCGTATTCATAATATGAAACTGATGTGCTCAAGTAACACGACAAGATTCTTTTGTTTGTCATGGTCATTTGTATATTATAATCCAGTTTTAGAATATCTCCAGCTTTGATCATATCATGAGGAACATCAGCTTTGTGATGGTTCAAGGTTACAAGCCATAACAGGCAGAACTTGTGTTTTAGTAGCTTAAACCACAACAATGTCTCAAAACAAGATCTGCAACAAGTAGTTTTTAGAAGTTATGTTGAGCTCAGGCTTTAGTTGCAGTTTGAAGCAGAAAATAAATCTGCTATTCAAACAGTCTCGACCTGCTCGCTTGATGTCTTCCAGGGTTTAGATGGCAGCAATCAATTTTTCAGACATGTGAATAGCAAGTTTAAGCTGGCAAAACATGTGTTTTTAAAGATAAAATCTTCAAATGTGTAAGACAATACATGTATATTCAAACTGTGAGTGTTGACATAATAATTAACAGGGTGCAAAATTTTCCACAGCAATCACAACAATATCTCACTAAAGCCTAAATGACGTAAAGCACATGATGACATAAACTGACACATTTTGAAGCACAAAGACGATGACTGACAACATGGCTGACAAATCAGAGCATCCGTTTATTATCAAAAACTTCAAAGAAAAGTGATTTATGATTTCAAACATGTTCCTTGGATTGAGCCCATTATTGTTTCACTCAGTTTGTTGAAGTGTGCTTTAGGCATCGTTTACTCAACAACATTTCAAGTGACAACGCATTGCTTTTGATTTTTGTTTTGGAAAAGTTTCATTCCTTCATGACAATGTTTTGAAAATTATGTCGGTTTACACAGAAACAGCAGAAACACTGAAAACCATGTTGTTTTCTTGCTGAGTTGAAACGTTTTTGAAAAGGTTTTTTCCCCCCGTTTCCCCGGGTTTGGAGCATTTTCGAAAAGTTCCACCTTGGAAGCCATTATCAAACAGTTGGATTTCAGTGTCTCTGAGCACCATTGTCATATAAACGGACACCCAAAACACTTATGCTCTACTGTATATAAAAGAACCAGTTTCACTCACCTTCAATCCGAGGACCTGACTTTATGCTGAAACTTCCTGTCATGGCCGAAATCGACACCGTCATGCTGGGCTTCATTGGATGATCGTCTGTCTCCATGACGGCAAATATCTGAGCGGTGTGAAGAGAGATCTTGTGGAATGACAATGCCAGGGCCCTGATGCTGCCGGCTTCACCGAGTACCGGAGCTGGATGGTGCGGGTGGGGGTCCGAACGAGAAGGAAAGGTCCTGTGCAGCCCCTTTGCGGGGGAAGAGTGAGGAGTGGGGGACGCTGACGGCGGTTTGCTGGAGGTGTCCCATGAGTGGTTTGGTAGGACTTTCTTCAGGTAGGCTTTGGCCTGCTCCAGCTTTGTCAGAGTGGGATTGATTTTCAGAGGCCGTGACAGCTCGATGTTTAGTTCGGCTGTGGAGAGACGGAAACACAAAGACAAACACCAAGTGAAAAGATGAGAGACAAGAAAGTGTGGAAAAATAAGGAAGAAAGCTTGGTCAGCAAAGCTTTACTAACAGTAACTCTATGTGTTTACAGCTTGTGAGTAGCTTTCTTCAAACAGGATCTTTTGTGCTCATCCTGCCTTCTGTTTATGAAGTGCTGACAGATCAAAAACACTTTCAGTCAGCAGAGAGAGCAAAGGTGGGTTATAAAACTATTCCTTTATTGTGGAAACTACAAACCTATTGACTATCAGAGGTAAACCGAGCAGGACAACTCCAGTTTGTGAAAGGGAGAGATTAACAGTTTATATTTGTATTGTATTGTATTCCGTGACAGATCATTTAGTCTTTCTCAATACTGAAGCAAGGGCTCTTAAACTATGTCAAACCACGGATACAAATTGAATAAATTCAAAGTTGGCTGGGTCCCCTCGCTGTGTTTAAACTCTGCTCTTGAAATTTGGAAACACACCATAAACTGGACACAATCCATTTGGGGGTTTTAAAACAAAACAGGCTTCATCAGTGCCCCGCTCTGCAAATCTTTAGCTATTGAACCCTTGGGACACTATATGGTACTGTGTCTTGTAAATCAAAGTTGGAGCTCTTTTCTTGTCCTGTGATCACCCGGCGTTGCATGCAATGAACTGATAATGGACAGCTGGGTCCAGGCTGGTTATCTCATTGTAACATCCTGATGTGACACTGCAGAGGAGCAGAGGAGAATCTCTTCTTTATGCCAGCCACATAAACCCGACGCCACTCTCTTCCCGTTCTACCTCTTTCCCGCTCTGCGGTGCACTGCAGCCTTCAAACACTTGACTGGAATTTACAGAGACACATGAATTAACTCAATGCCGTTTTACACCACTTCCATTATCCCATTTTTCCACTTGGTCATGATGATGGGAGAGGGAAGCAGCCGAAAACAAGCGCAGCTGTTTTTCATGGTCTCATCAAGGCCCCAGTGTTTAGAGGCTTTTTAGGGGGTTCAGGCCTCCTGTCGGCCCATTTCCCAGGTAGGCGCACTGAATAACAGGAGTGGGAGCCGAGCCAGGAGACCAGCAAGCGTGCATAAACCACACACATACATGTTGGAGAGACTTTGCCCTCAGGAGTCCCTCTCATTTAGTCCGGGGGATACGAGGTGCATGGTGAGATGGAATGATGGTTGGAGAGAGAGGGGCAGAAGAGAAGATAGCTGGAATTTGCTGTGCAATGTAGCTTATCATTTCCACTTGACTTCCCACCAGGACACTTTC
>OMNM01001921.1:0-13190 GCA_900302745.1 Parablennius parvicornis | reverse complement strand
CACACCTTATTCCCATGTTTAGTTTGTCCATTTCAAATCTTGGCCAAATATGATGTTTCAATTGTATTCCCTTCTTTTCATTTTTTCCCCAACCCTTTGGATATAATTTGCACCAATACCATTTTTTTTTACATTACAAGTACAAGTACTGATATGAGCAGTTACAAATGAAATTCCCATATTTAATATGCTCTATTGATCACAAGTATCATTAATGTAATATATAGATTGCAATATCTGAATCTCAGTCAGAATCTGTGTAAATGCACTTACAAAACAATGAAAAGCAATAAAGCCATTTTTGCATACTACTATAATAAATAAAGCTGGAAGCTTTATATGTATGCAGCTTATGTGTGTAAAAAAAAAGAACTGTACAGCATATTCAGCATTTAGGAATGATCACTTTTGACAGTCAAAGTATTCATTGCGCAATTCTGGGATATGTTGAGTGTACATAGCTTTTAGTGGATATTTTAATATGTAACCATAATGTAAACAGAACATTAAATCTGGTTTAACTCGTTTTCTTCTTCTGTTCAGTATTCAAGCTTGAAATAGAGGGAGTTAATACCTCTAAGTTATTTTTTTAAAAGTATTTATATCTGAATTTTAGACGCTTATTCAACAATTGTAAATATAGAAAAATATAATTGATTAAATTCACCTTAACCAGTGAAAGAAAAACAAAGCAATAATAATTTAAAAAAAAAAATCAACTTTCATAATAGAAGAATGCAATAATTTCTAGCTGTGAAGGTGGGTAGTTGGCGGCAGCCCCTTCACATGATCTCAGTGGTGTGACAGCACTTCCACCACATGAGTTTACCACAAAAATAAACTGCAGGACACGACTTCAGCACTGCACTGTGTCTTCAAGCATCGAGGTGTCACTCAACCTTCTTCACCACCAAACCGACTAAAACAAACGGGCTCAGTGGACCTCGTCTTTGTTCCCTGCGTGTTAGCTGTCCATCACTTTGATTGGCAGACAAGTGTCAGAGTGAGGGAATGTCTCAGGAAGCTGGGAAGAGAGCAAAAGCCATTGCAGCAATCTCAATATTTCATCTCGACCCATCTAGAAGGGCTCGGCACTCTCATAGTTTAAATTCTAATCGTGTTAGGCCACAGGGGCATGTCATTTAGAGAGCCAGCCTGCGACTCGCCGTCCCTTCACTTTCCTCTCTGGCCCAAACAAATTATTAGAAGATTCCATTATTTCTCCATTATGCATATGTGTTTGCGTGAGACTCGCTGTAACAGGCCAGCGAGAAAGATCATGGGTAAATAGGCTTAGTTTAGCTCATCATGGGCCAATACGTCTGGTCTCGGACACAGCTGGGGTCCTCAGGGGTCCTCAAATTGGTCATCATTAGGGCCATAATGCCACTGCTTTGCTTCTACGAATGCCTCAGTGCAGCTAATCAATGTGCACAAAGAAGATGCTGGATGTCTGCTGGACTGTCTCGTGTTGTCCTTCCATCAGACACACAAGCAGCATGTGAGGACTTCACATAATTATGGCATTATCCTCCAGCATCTAGAAGTGGTTCAGCCAAACCTGAAGAAATTAATCTCGCTTTTCTTTTTTTCTTTTTTTTTTTTACATTTTTACAACAGTATCAAACAGAATGTTTCTTATTAAAAAACCCTGGGGGATAAGAGAAATCTTTAAAGCTGAAGACTATAGACATAGATGATTGTGGTATTGGTTGTAGCTATTTCCAAGGACACAATGCACGCTTTCAACAAATAACACTGAGATTTAACTGAAAAATAACTTTTTCTCTAAATGGTTCTTTACAGCTTTTGTTGGTAGACATGTTTTTTTTCTGTTATTTTCTGTGTTATATTGAGTCTATCAATTGTTTTTGACTTTAAAGTAAAAAAAAAAAAAAATCAGCATTTATATTTATGGAGTAGTTTCATGCATCAAAATCTGGCTTAACATTGCTCTTCAAGTTGTGTTACCAAAGGATTAGTTTATGTAAAGCTTGCTAAGACAAACATACAAACTAACTAACAAACAAGAAAACCCACAAGAACTGGTCAAATATAACCCTCCATCATTAATAAACTAATTATTCATCTATCTTTCTCTCTGTCACACACACACACACACACACACACACACACACACGCACGTATCACAGTCCAACTTTATAATGCTTTTTCACTCCTTCCCTGGCGTACTAAACACTTTAGCTGCTTAATGATAAAATACATTTTGTTGTGTCATGTGCAATAACGTGAAAGCTTCTTTTCATTTTTCACACACATATCTCACCAAGGTGAGTTTATTACCGCTACTGAAGAGTCATTCGTTGGTCCTGTACGACTGTCAGCTGTGGACGTGTGAGAAGAAATTACTCCAGCTTTGTTGGATAATAATTTTTGAGGCTCAAATTGACTTTCAGCTCTATCTACTTATGATCTCAATCGACATATAATTTCTGGGGCAGCAGGGACAAACACCAATAAAGCCACCCTCCACTGACATCATCAGCATTGCATAAAATACTGAACACAAGACTTTTCCATCCATTATGAATGAGAGCGAAGGGAGTTTTACAGATCATGAAAGATATAAAGAGAATTCTATTGCATGAGGTGAGAATCTATATTTCTGTCTGTGGACAGTGTGTCAGGGTTATTTTTGGCAATGTCAGCTGGCTGTTTTTAATGGCCTGCATATTTACAATGTCATGGTTTTATATTTTACTGCCTCAAATGGATTTCCTGCAGTCTCCGGGCAATAATCATGGTCAGTTCATAACTCACTGGGGATTATTGATGCACTCTCACATCAGCATAACATATCCCATTTGGTGCAGCGAGATGCCATTAGCCAATGCACCTTACAGTATCAAGGGTATAGACATATATTCTTAGGGTGGATGACTGCCGAGGCCATCAAACCACCAACACCATGAGTCTCAGTGTTTACCACTACTGAGGATAAAAGGTATTATTAAGACTTCTAGGAAAGTTTCTCGAAATTACTTACAGATTAAGAAAGATGATGTACTACATACACAAAAACAAGTATCTAAAGATAAATTTGTGCTTCACTGCTATATAAGACACTAATTCAATTCAAACCATATTGAAAAATGAGAACATCAACATCGTTATTATATCTAATACATTATATAATATATCTGCTATACTTGCTCTAAGTTGTATATCCAAGCCTTAACAACACTTTATTGACACTACACAATCTTACAAGCATTTGCATTGGCGGAGGAATGCAGAATAACTGGAACAAACAGCTATGCAAGCACTGGAAAAACATACAAACTTCACATATAAGGACCTTAATATGAAACTGAAGTCAAGTTGCTATGAGAAAACAGTCCGGACCACTGGTCCACTTTGGTACATAATATAGAAAGACATAAGCTAACTAGTGAATTACATTATCTTGTGCTTTTTTACACAGTTGAAATTGATCAAAAACTGAAAACTATTGCCTAAAAAAAAGACCTACATAATATGAATGTGCATAGACTGTAAGTCAAATGTACAACAATATGACAAAAGATAATCACTAGGCGGCCGCGTCTATGTCCGAGGACCAGGACAGGACGGAGACGCAGTGGTCTGTTAGTGCAGAGCTTAAATCAGTGTGAAGCTTCAACCGCACTGCCATTCAGCTGCTTCCCATCCAGGCCGCTCTGTCCACACTTGTTACAACGTGAAGACTGCTGTCAGTAAATCAAGTCAGAGGGGATCATTTAGCCCTAATGGCTCCACTACAACTGGACGCCCTGTCTATCCAACAACAGGCCCCTCAGCACTGCAGCCCAATGTGGCAAAATGTCACCTCTGAAAATTAGCCATCAAGCAGGGGGCAATTTTCCCCCTAGCTAAATTGCTAAATAAGTAGCGGGGCTGTAATAGGTAGCAATCTGGAGCTAATCTGATGAGATCATTTGGAAAACGCTGGACCTGGGGTATTGGAGAAGTGTGTGCATGCATGCGTGTGTCGCTGCAAAAGTGTGTGCAGCAGCATTTTTTTTTCTTATTTACTGTATATGTATATGCAATACATTGCTATCAGCATCTTCAATGTTGACAATTTTGGGTGTGCATGCTTCATTATGAATGTCTATGTGTGGATGTCATTGCAGATACATGTAGGTGTGACATCAAGAATCATCTCAGCTCACAGGAAGGAACTATGTGTACACAGCTGGAGGATCATGTGACCGCTGACGTATACGATGCATGTGTGTGAGAGTGTGAGTATGTGTTTGTGTGCATGGAGGAAGGGAACATGATGACAAGGGTGGAGGGTGAATATTATTGTCGGTGGGCACCAGATGCCAGCTGGCAGGGGCACAAAGGGAATAGACAGGGAGTGGGGTGAACAATTACTGTTATTCATGGCTGAGCCAACATAGAAGGTCTTTGCCATTAAGAAGCACACAGGGCTGGATTCATGTAGATATGTGTGGATTTAGAGCCACAAACAACACTGGGAAATGGCTGGATATTTTAGATTGGTAGCATATACAAACACACAGGGACATTCAAACACAGATAAACTCATCCTTAATGCCTCCCTCTTTCAAATGCATGCAAATTGTATCATTTTTGCACAAAACCAGCACATTTTATCATTTTTGCACAATCCTGTTCAATTTTGCACAGTTTGTAGAATTTAACAGGATTCCACATTGATACAGATTTGACATCTTAACCCTCATCTGAAGAACAAACAAAACCTTTTGAGTTATTGCTTCCTGAAACTTGGTTCATCCTTTGTTTCCGTAGTGGAGCGGCTTGTCACAGTACAACCTCATTTTCTCTTAACCCACTTTTGCAGTGAACTACAGTAATTGTTATTAAGTTCAATCAGAATGGGGTCAGTACTGGAAGCCACTCGGCCCTGTGTTTAGTAATTAACATTTCACAGTGAATATCTCATTAGGGGAGACAAAGGTTGCTAATAGGCGGCTCAGCTAGTGAGAACATGGAGCCGGAGCAACAAAACCCCTCCAGTTTTAGTCTGGATGCAATCAGTCATGGGGTTCACCAGCAGCACAGATATTTCTGGATTGGGTTGTAATACACTAAGGCTGAACCGTGTTGTGTCCACACAAGAAGAAACAGAATGCAGCAGAGATTTTAAAAAAGAAATGCAAACAATTACATTTGCTAAACAGGGTTTCATTTCACAAGTGTTTTATTCTGTGTACACAATATTGACTATTCAGTCCATGACTTTCATCTCAATAGAAATCTGAAAAAGATTTTTTACGGAATGTCTGATTGTACCATTGAAAGAAACATATATAAATTCCTGTAAATATCCATTAACACTTTGTGATTTTTGTCAATAATTTTATAGATATTAGCATTGCAAATATCAAATTTGAAATAATTTCCTGTTCTGTTCATGAAAAATACAAGAGAAATATTTGTTTATAACAAGTGTATCAAACCGTGAAAGTGAGAAATGAAGAGCGGTGAATCAATGTCTGTTATCTCAGACTAACTTTAGTATCGTTCAAACCACCAATTACAACAAACCACAGTTTCCCAGGTCTGTCGGTACATGTGATTTAAAAAAAAAAAAGCTCTTTCCTTTTTTCGAAGGAGAGAAACAGATTTGTTATGAGAAAGAATATCCAGCACTTCGATAAAATCTGAGAGAGCAGATCTTTCTAAGATCCTGAATAAAGCATGTTAAATTGCATGGTAACACAAGTACATTGCACTTTCAGTTTGCATGGGATTTGCATATGATTAACTCAGAATAACACTACAAGTGAAATTGCATGCAAAAATGAGTATTAAAATAGTGTTTTGTATGCACCACAACTGTCTTTGAATGGAACTGTGTGCAAGCTTATTTACTTGTGTTTGCGGTGAAGCATTGAGCACTGGAAAATCTGAACTTGGTTAAAAAATAAATTTATAAATACGCAATGTGAGAGATGATCTGTCACAAAGTCAAAGCTGTGGGAGGGAGAAAAGAATAGATTGTCAGATTAAAGAGGCACTAAAACAGATGTATACAAAGTATGGGATGATAAACTCTGCAAACAAAAGTCGTGGGGGGCCAGCTGAGGAAATTACTCTTTCAGAAGCCCATGCTGTTGAAAATCTTAAGAGTTGATAGCAGTTTGTCCCAACTTCACTTGGATTTTAAAGAACAAATATTGGTTGTATTTTCTTTGCTACAATCAAAACAATATTGAACAGAGTAGAGGTAAACTCCATCCCTTCCAACAAAATGCACAATGAATATACTTTTAGTGTATCTGTCCATTTTTGTGGCAGAAAGTTGATCATATGATGGAGAAATAAAGGGTAAAAAAAAACAGCATTAAAGTTGGTAGCTTTTAATAAAAAATCATATAATTATGTGCGGTTATATCAGATGATACAAATTTTTATATTTATCCATGTCTCTCTGCATTCTATCCCACATACTGAAACAATTAAATACATCATACAGTAGGAAAACACCTCATGGGATTTAATCATAATAAAGAAAATCTTAACCGTCAATCTTCCTATCGGAAGATCATTTCTTAAGGGACACTATTAAAAAGTGAAGTTAGCAGTGAAAAAAAAGATAAAAAGAAAACAAGGAAAGTCTTTGCACAGCATTTAAATAGGGTTTGAAGTTGTTTGAACAAGAATTCAGAGAGAAAAGGAGAAAAACGCAGACAGATTAAAAAAAGAAAAAGACCTTGTGTAAACTAAACAGATGGTGGGTTTAAAATGAGGCAAATCCTCATATGCTTCCAATATGGTGAAATACAATGTAGTCACATTTTACCCCCTGCTCCGTACAGGAAAATGACTGTCAGTCTCACTTTTCTTTAGCTGTATCTCTCTTTCTCTCCTGTTTGAATAGAAAAAGAAAGATTGCGCATTTGGACGACTGCCTCTATTGGAAAAGCACCTTCTTTGATCTGGAAGACCTATGCGAGACCTCAGAGGCCTCATCTCCCTCGATAACAAGACAAAGAGGGTAAATGTGTTGATAGTGGCAGACGGTGCAGGAATTCTGGGCAAATGTGTCAAATTAGTTCTCACGTCTGGGCCTCATTTCTCTCCACCTTGCTGTGATCTTTTGCTCCCTTCTCTCCGCTGCTCTTTACACCCCAGTCACTCTATCCCTCACTCCTCCCACATGCACCGCTCCATTCCTCCTGCGACCCTGTCCCTCGTTTCCTGCTCCTCCTATATGCCCATATAGGTTATACAAAGTGAGGCACAAAGTGGTTCAATTGTAGGAATCAAGAAAAAGGTACAGTTACTTGGGCTGTCAGTGCTTTAGCCTAGCACACTGATGCCTAACCGAAGCCAATTTTCACGTTATTTAAAGATATGTAAAGATTTATTATCACCTTGTAACTAAAATGCTAATTGATAATTTCATTTATGTTCAGTACGGTTCAAATAACTGTCCTAAAAAAAATGCCAGTTTGGTATTTCTACATCAACTTTTAGTCTCTTTGTGTGTCAAAGCTGTCAATCAAATCTGAACAGTGCTGTCAAAAACATTTTATTCCCAGAAATATGTAAATGTTGGAGAGATCGAATACCAATGAGATATCTCAGAGGCTTTAAGTATATTTTGTCCTTGATAAAAAATGAATATAACCTTAAACAAACAGGAAAAATAGACAGAGCACTAAACCTGATATTATCTCACAGCCCAAACATTCTTGCAGTACAAGTTCGTACCACAAGATGGTGTATTGAATCGACTGAAGAGGTTTTATTACATCACGTGTTAATTTACACAATAAGGTGAAGAAATCTCAGGTGACACATGTTTTCTACAATTTGTATTCGCGCTATTATTCATATTCAGCCAACGTTGCAAACAATTCAATAAAGTGCAAGTATATTTAAAATGTATGTGTTCAGATTTACACTAATTTAATACTTTTCCGTGACCAGCGAGGACTGATTTTTCCTACTTCATTTGCCCTTATGCGCACTTACAATCAACCTTGCTGTAAAAGCCTTTGAGAAATTTCACTTTTTGTTTTGAGAAGAATGATAGAAACTGACAAAGGCAGAAAAGAGGACAAAGTTGTATTCCAGATTTTCAAATTCAAGATAGACAATATACATTGCAGGTATGCTGAAGAATGAAGAAATAATACAAAAACAAGCACGTGAATTGGTTTTAATAAGATTAGTTTCTACATATAAAAACAATACAAGACAGTATGAAAGTCAGCCTGCTCTTAATCCTCTCTGGTTTCTAATACATTTATCAAAGCATTAAAATATTCCAATTTAGTTTTGTGAATGAAGATATTGGTAGATAATAGCTTTTGGTTACTAATTAAAAAAAAAGCACATGATTCTTTTTGATATATCCATCTTCCTCTATTCTACTTCATCCAGTTCAGCTGAACTGAAGCTGATCCCAGCTGACGACAAGCGAAGGTAGGATGTTCTCTGGACGGGTCTCCACTCGAACCTCAGACATATAAGTTTGAACCAATGAACAATGAGATTTTGTGTCACTGGTTGGAAATCTGTCTGTTATTCAGATAACAATAAAACTTAAAAGAAGACACCTGTAATGTCAAGTGGTTCCACATTCACTTAATTTCAGCAGGGATTCACTTCAGCACCCTGGAAGTTTTGCTCCACTGAAACAATTCAAAAGACGATGTTGATGTAAAACTACATTACGAGTGTCTAACAAGCAAGAAACAGAAATCAGCCTTTTTGTTAGACCTCAATGAGACATAGGTAATAAAAGTTGAAAAGCAACAGCAAATTCAAGCCTAAAACGTTTACATCAAAGGTTCAGGAAAGTTTGTGGGGTGTTCCCATTAGAGTGAAAGTTGGCTGATAAATATATAATTTCAAATGTCGTTAAGAATAACTTAATGTGAACATCTGGAATAAGGAACTATCTAAAGTTAAGTTCAACTATCATGTTATTTCAAATAAACCAGTTTGCAAATTAGCTGTAGATAAATATCCTTTGTTTGTAAATATCAGTTTAGTGAGTTAGGGGTCCTTGTTTGAAAATGCAAGCGTGCATCTCTGAAAGACACTCTAAAACAATAAGCAGGATAATCGAATGATGATTTAAGTGTGCATGTCTGTCTGTGTGCATATGTGTGTTCTCAAAGGCAAAAAATGGATACTTAAGATATGCAGAAGTGTGTTAGTGTGTATGACCTAAGGACATTTTTCAGTATGTTGTCCCAAGTTTGTCTCAGAAGTATTCCCCTCCGCCTCAGCCCCATTCCTGCAAAGGCCCCCGTGATAAAGCCCGGGCTCACAGCCTCCATATGATACAGTATAAAACCTAAACCAGTAATGCGCTCTGTGCTCCTAGCGAAACCCCTGAGCAAGGTTATAGTGCTCACATGTACTGTATCTTTACTTATGCATGAGCCACCCTTCTC
Organism: Parablennius parvicornis; assembly: GCA_900302745.1. NCBI lineage: Eukaryota > Metazoa > Chordata > Actinopteri > Blenniiformes > Blenniidae > Parablennius > Parablennius parvicornis. Next base: position 3,780 of record OMNM01001921.1, on the reverse strand, counting down.
CTATCCCGGGAATTCTGATTCTTTTCCCGCGATAAAAGTTGCATGGCCTTCCCCACTCCAAAGGGAGTAAATGATTTAACACCGAGGCTTATGGTATGGTGAGGAAGCAACTAATGTTAATTCAGCCTTTTTCTGATTGGGTATAAAGTTGAGGGCATTACTACGTTTACCCTCCTGTCCCCTTTTAACATGTGGAGAAGATACACAAGAGAGAGCCGGGTCGTGTCACGCCACGTCACTACATGTAGTAAATATTTAGATATGGAGATGGTCTGTCAGCTTGAGGAGAATATAGAGGAGAGGGGAAGTTTTTTTGTTAGATAAACACGCTAGAATCATAACAAACATCTTTACTGTTTGATTTGTTTCTCTCACACAGCTATAATTATTACATAATAATACTAATGATGCTTTAAAATTCAAATTCATCACTATGATTTGAATCATGCATAATTTTCCTTGTTGGTGTAAATATGTATATTAAAAAAAAAATCCATAATTTTCTAAATATTATTTATTTACCACCCTCAGCATGTGCTAATGTGTTTATGAGGCAGCCCATCCTTCCTTGGCCTGATCTGGACCGAGAGGCAAAGGAGGCCACATGTGCTACTTAAGCCCCCCTCCCTCCCTCACTCTGCATCAGAAAGCCTCAAAAATTCAAATCAACATTAAAAATAGTTTTATGTGTAAGTAAGATTCAGTGAACTCCATTATTTTCCCCACTATTTGCTTGAATAATTCAGGGTAGATAGCTGAATTATGGATAAAGTGTACAGTTTGAAGAAGGGGTTCATGTGCAGCCCGAGGCTATAGCCGAGCTTTAATGATGTCTGGAGATGGTGGACGGGTGGAGGGAGAAGTCGTTAGCTTCGCAGTCATTTTCTCAAGGATTAAAAACACACTTTTAAAGCAGCAGGGTGGACCAGTGAACTGAACGGGACTGAGAGGAGGGGGGGAAAGTGAAGCAAATCCACCCAAATTCAGGGAAATTTCAGGACCTTGTATTCTCTTTGGAAGAGGCGGAATATGATATTAATCTGGGGAATAGTTTTGGCGATTGTGTTACTCATAGCATAAGGCAAGGAGAAGAATCACAGAATGGATGTTTAGGTCCACAATGATGATATTTGAGCATTAAAAAGAAGAAAACTTATATATTTTAGGATCTTTGGTATTTTTTTATGCCCACTTCTATTACATATAAATGCAATTGAACAAAATCTATTCAGTATTTATTGATGTGGAAAAAAATACAACTCGGGGTATTATAAATTCTGATAAAAAGTTGAGGAGTCAGAAGTGGTAGCCCTTTAAAGACAATAGAAATGACAAAAACAGACATGGATAATATATTCTTTTCTTAAGCAGAAGCACTTAATCAAAGCACAGATTAAACATCTCAATAAGTAAGAAAGTACAGTTTCCAAAATATATTCAAGTTAGTGAAAACTGAATTATGCTTCACTTCTTTTGTAAATAACAGGAATAGGTGAAGCAAGCAAGCCATCAGAAAAATACATTTTCATGTAATGTGCAGACAATAACAACATTTAAAAAAAAAAAACACCTCTGGAAAATGTTATATAGTAAAACTGTATAAAAATATAAATATATGAATGGAAAACATTAAAGGCGTTTGAGAAAGTGTTGTGCTACTCAACCGGTCGAGGGAAACTCGCTTTTTCAGCACAGAAGCGGGTCCATGGTGAGTACTGTTCTTCCAAAAAGTCTGGAATATTAAACTGGCACAGCAAGGATTTATGCTATTAGCTCGTAGCAGTGACATCCAAAAACACACACTTCCACGCTCACACACATAAACACCCTTCAACAGCCAGCGGGGAGTCTTCCTGTTCTTACTCACTCCAACAGGGAAGGCAGGCACAGCCTACTCTCCTAATTACCCACCTTCCTCTAATTATCCAATCATAAAGCCATTAGCAGTCTCACACCATATTAACATGGTCCCGCCCACATGCCCATTTGTACAGTGCAAATACAACTGGAAGGGATTTTATTACCTCACTATACACCGAATTCCATATCTAAAGGACGCCTGTTGTGACTCCTAACAAATTAATAGAAAGTAGAAAGTAAAGGAGCTATATTATCATTGTATCTTTCAAAGTAAAAGTTCAGCAGTTCAGTCAAAGACTTTTAATTAGTTCCTGATTCTGCACAAATGTTAATATTTATGGCTTTCTGATACTGCATGCAGCTTTTATAGCCAAGGAAGACGTGTAATCCTATAATAAGTTTAATTCTATCTAACCCAGAGAGATCACTGTTTGACAACTCCTCCGCCACCTATCAAGTAGAAGTAACATACATAAAATCTAAAGGTTAAAACAAAGTTTTCTCTAACCCAAATCAAGACCAATAGAGTGTAAAAAATTACATTAAAATTTTGATAATCAGGTTTCAGCAAGAAATCACTACTTGATAAGCGTGACAGAGTGTGAGTTTAGAGTAACTCTAAATGTGTGAGCATCAGCAGTTCTGCTTTGCTTGCATTTCACTGGTCTAATATAGTAAATAATTCAGTATGAGGGGATGCATATACCATCGGGAGGTATATCATCCCAGTCCGCAGGCCAGTCACACATCACAATGGGGTGAAAGCTGTACATTACCCTCAGATAAGTTGCATGGTTTTTGTTTATCTAATTCTCTACCCATTTAAAATGCAGGCGATGACAAGAAAGCATTGACATGTTTCAATGACTAATATCAACATCTGTTTATAAATGGATCGTGCAAAGTATTGCAACAATCCAGATAAAACTGACACGCACACAACTAAACTAGCTGACGCATAAAAGGCTGCTTCATGGAAAGTAACCCGATTCAAACAATGAATTCAAGGTTGCAGCTGTTTTGTTGTTGTGTATAAAATAAGTGACTGACAGAAGGGTGAACTGGAAAGTTGGATCAGATACCTTAAATGGCTTTGGAAGGATTTACATATCCACGCTGTTATGTTCATCATTCACTGTTGAGATGGAAAGTCAGCTCGTTGTCTTTACCCACTGGGAATGTTTTGTTTTTTTTGTCCTCTGCTTGGTCCATAAGAGAAGACGTGAGCTTTGTTCTACTGCTGTTTCAGGTCTTTTTGTGTACAAGAAAAATGGGATAATGACACCAAATCTGAACTGAAACTAAAACATTTTCATCACTGCTTTTCCTCATAAGGCTGTAAGGCTACCGGGCAACACATTAGATTTGGTGGGAACAGGTGGGAGTGAGTGTGAACGTGTTTGATGTATATATGTTTGTGCTGCTGTTTGTTACCCCGCCAAAAGTGGGGTTATGTAATTTTGTAATGAAACTACAGACATGGGTGCAGAGAATAATACACTATTAACATTAATAATCGTGAGTGCACGGATACCTGTATGGACAGACAACGAATTTGTATTGATATTACGGTGGCTGTCAACAATAAAGGTATCAAGTCCCAGGAGAATATGGACTGGCAGTCTTGACACTCAGAAGGCAGCCATTGTTATTATTGTCCGTTTACTTGCACATGTGCAGGAGAACTATTTACTATGACCATGGCACGCATGCATATTAGAGTGAGTGCATTGAGTTGAAAATTCAGCAAAATTGGCGGCAAATCCCCAAAACCAGTGACCGTCTGCTGATTCTTAAAGTTTCACTGCAGGTCATGGCAACTATCACATGACCGAAATGGTCAATTTCTTCTGATTCAATCCAGGATCATTAATCAATGTGAAATTTTTCAAATGCCAAAGCATCACAGACTTGTTTCAA
>OMNM01001920.1:0-12082 GCA_900302745.1 Parablennius parvicornis | reverse complement strand
AATGCGTTCATCTACATGTGTAACTTAAATTGCACCGCTCATTAGAATTAAGTTTCATCCAAACCGCTGCATCTCTAGATGCACACACACACACACACGCACGCACGCGCGCGCGCGCGCACACACCCACACACACAAACAGAACAAACCTAAGCTTCTTTTCATACCACTGATCAGTTATCCGTCTCTGGACTCTCTTAAGCGCCTCATCTGGCCGTTGTACAGCAGTGCTCTCTGCAACAAGGCAACAAAACTGTCAACATGCAAATCTTAAACTGTTCTAAACATTTCTTTACATGCTCTGCACTGCAGCCTGTTGATTGTATCCCTTCAGGGAGAGTTAAGCATTGTATCATATCATTATGGCGGCTCGGGTGTTGTGACAGTAATAGAAGAAAAGGACCAAAGTGGTAGCTGCGGTGTGTTGTTTGTTGATACGAGTCCAGACCGGAGCAGTTACTGAAGAAATCATGAGCTTGGATAATGATAGGTTGGCAGTGATACATCCTCCTACGTGGAGGGCTTCAGTCAAGGACAAATCCTGGGTGTGTGTGTGTATGTGCTGTTTTGTTTTTGTGCAGTGTTTTTTTTTTTTTTTTTTTTTTATGAAAGGGGGCAGACAGAGAGTAAATAAGTACCATTTTATTTTTTTTATCTGAATGTGTATCAGTATGCCCATCACTGACACTGCTACAGCAGAGTCATGCTCCTGAATATGTGTGTAATTGTGTGTGAGTGTTCATACTCTTGTATTTTTGGGGATTTTTTTCCCAATTTTTTTCAGGAGGATGAGGTCGTGCGGGGGTGGGGTGTTGTTTTGTGTGCTGCCAGTTGAGAGCGCAGGCTGAAGAGGGATACGATTAGAATGGATGCTTCCTGCGGAGTGTGGTTTAGTGTCACGCCAGTGTCCGCTGAAAGACACGCTGCCTAATGCTGTTGGACTCGAGCATAAAAGCTCGTCTCCGCTCCCGGGGACGATATGCGCGCCGCGTCCCCACAGCCAATTTCCACCCCTCGTCTCTCGCCACTTGCCTTCTCGCTTCCGTTTTGCCTCCACACACCTCTTCATCTCCCCCTGCCTCTGTCGCTCACAATCTTCTGCTTGTCCCGCTCTCTTTCAACTCTCCGTCACCACGCTGTGCTGCGCTACACCCCATTTCATATCTATTTACCTCTGCATCTCACGCTCCTCTCCGTCAGCCTGTCCCTAATTGTGTTTTTTCCTCTCCATCTTGCCATCTCACTGGTCTCATTTCTCCTTTTTCGCTCCCTCTTTTGATGCGTTTTTTGTTCCCCGGTACCGTCACTTTTATCTGCTACTACATATTTCCCCCTCTTTGTTCCTGCTTCTCTCTTATCCAAGTTTTCCTTTCATCTACTTTCCGTCTCAGTTTTTACCTGAGCTGAATTGGGCATAATTCCATATCAGCCAATAAGACCTTAAACCCCGGAGGACGTCTGCTCTCCACTTTCTCCCCGGCATGAAATAAGTGGAACTTGTGGAGATGTTCGTTATTTAAGGTTTCTCTGCAATTTTGCCTGATTAATTAGAGCAGGATTCCTCAAGGCAGCAAGTGATTATTATTTCATCAGGGGGAAATACCTTTGTGATTTGTGATGACCTTAATTGTATTTATAATGACGCAGCAGAAGATCTCTGACAGTTTACTAGTGTGGAAAACCTTCATCCAACCTAATAATACATTTTATTTATAGGCGCCTTTCACAACACTCAAGGTCACCTCACAAAAGTTCAAAACAACCTGCCACTTATCTCTTCTGTAAATGAAACATAAAGTGCAGAAGAATAAAGCTTGAAGGCTTTCAAAGTTCTTAAAAGTTTCCATCGTTCATTTTTATCCTTAAAACGGATGCAAATAGAAAGCGTAACACTGAAATCAGTAATTGCTGCATTCCACTTCAAAACATCCTCAAATCTTCTGAGTACACTTGCATAAAGTTTTGAGAGGAACTTTGTAGAGCGATTCTTCCATGCGCGTTAAGTCCTTTTATCTTTTCATGTGATCCAGACTGACTCCATGACGTTGAGATCAATATGTTTGTTCCATACAGTCAATTCAAGGACTCCTGACTCCTCTTTACATTGACAGTCTTTTTTTAATGTCACTCACTGAATGTTAGGCAGCAGAGGACAGCAAATGTAAACAAATTCATATCCAATCAGATGTTCCTTGGTGATATTAGCGTCTGATGATTGATGTCTTATTAGTATAGTGTACGGCATATATTAGCACATTTTAAACATTAAACGGGTACTCTTGCATGCATATTCAGATAATTGATCTATCAACGTTGCAAAGTTGTGTGGGAATGTGAGTGTCTGTAATTGTGTGACTCTAAGGTGGATGAATAGAGAGATTGCTGGATATATGCAGTATAATAATAAAAGCAAAGAACTTTGTGTGGTTATTAAAATACCTGAGCACAAGGAGTTGTGCAGTGTCCTTACATTTTTCTATCATTGTGCATCTGCAAGGTTTTGAATTGGAACACATCTATCTGTGCCTCTTTAGAAAACTGTTTTGATGTGCCGCAATACAATATCTTGTCAGGGAGCACTAATTACAGACACTGTTGATTTAGAAAAAACAAAAACAAAAAAAGGGGAACTCAGTAGCATAGCTTCATTACTTGCAATTGACCTGGGAACTGTTGTCTAAGTGTTGAGTTTGTTGGTCTTTCAAACGCAAGTGAAGAAAAAGGAAAAGCTTTTAATTGCTCTAATCAACTCCTGCCTTATTATTCTGAGTTGAATTGTTGTTAATGAAACAGAATTGCCTCAGTGGGGAACCAAGAATGAGCTGAAATTAGACGGGCTGTTAATGGGCCCGGGCTATAAAAAACAAAACAAAAAAAAGCGAAAATTTTGCGGCTGTCAACTCAGCCAAGTGACTCATCTTGATAAAAGAAATGGTCTAGAAACACAAACACAGAGCCACTGTATTATATCCAGGTCTAGTGTGTCTTTTAGGAAGACTTGCATCAGTGTTACAAAGAGGAGTTATCTTCTTCTGTGGCAGATGGGGAGCCGGTTTGAACTTGAAATGCTGAGCTACTTTAGTGCAGTAAATAAGAAATAATGAGATTTTTTTTTTTTTTTTTTCCCCCAACTTTATGAGCCTGGTGTTGCAGCACAGTGGAACATGGTCTGCAATACAAAAGTGTCTAAGTTAGAGTCTGAGCCACATTTTCTTCTTGATAGTTTGCATGTTCTCCCTGTGGCTGATTCACATCAACTTTGGTCCACAGTGGAGTGATGCATTATGTTGAATGATGACTTTGAATAGAGTTCAAACTTCAGATATGGGCGGTTTGGCCTTGTGACTGATGTATTCTCTGCCCATCTTTCATGAAGTGAACTATTAATGTCACAGACACGATTATTCTTATTCTGTGTCAGACCAGAAGCCCGTTTTGACTTGAGATGTTGCTCTACTTCAGGGCAGTAAATAAGAAATAAGAGAGATTTTTAGCAGCACGGGTTTCAATCTGAGCCATGTCTGGTTTGCATGTTCTTCCTGTGACTGTGTGTGTGTATTGATCCCCCACAGTTAGGTAACCGACAGTGTTGGTCTTTGTCCACGTGTTTACCTTCTCAGGTGGAACGCTGCTTTTAAAAATCTGAGATCGTTGATCCATTCCAGGCCCTCGACCCTCGTTGGGCTTTCCTGTGACTCAGTGACTAAAGATATGAGAGTGATTGTCTCTCTGTGTGTCGACTGTTGACTCCTCAGGTGTTTCACATCTTTTTTTAAAGGCTGCGATTGTTACCGAGTCGCAGTCTCTGTTGGGATTAGAAGATGGATGGTTGAACCGTGTGGGTGATGTTTCCTTCACCCATGAGGGAAATGAGCAGGTGTAATGGTTTATAGATTGTGATGCTCACAGTGTGAACACCGAGCTCACATAGTGTGACAAATTACATTTTTCCTTCATTTGAAATTGCTTTCTTTATTAGTTTCACTTGTGAAATATTACAGATTTTGTCAGGGGGGTAAAAAGCAAGTCATTAGGGTTCCTAAAAATGCAAAATGATGTCTCTTCAGTTTTTATGATCAGTTCTCCAAAATTCAGTGAAAAAAAAGTTTATTACTGTAGCTTTGCAGTTCAGATTAATTGTTGCAGTCATATAAAGTATGTGTAGAAATATGCAGAGAGGAGCATGTTTATAGTGTTGAGCAGCATTAGATGTCACGGGTTTGACTCCTTTGTGTGTACAGCGTGTCACCAGGGCAGTTTTGTGGAACAGTTTATCAGAGTTGGACGCTGAAGCATTTCACTGCACTGAGGTCTGACCTCAGGCAATTTCAGGACGAGCTGGAACACCGACTGTGAGCTGCACCTTATCACCCAACATCAGTGCCTGACCTCGCTGATCCTCTGCAGCCCACTGGGAGCAAATCCCTGCAGCCGGGTAGCAAAACACCCGCAGGACGGCGTTTGCTAGAAGCAATGGCTGTCATAACTGTTTATGAAGGGACATCTGTTGTGAACAACCAGGTGAGTTTATGAGTCGAGGTTAGTGCTTCATAGCCCGTGAAAGCAGCCGTATAATTCCGCGCGCCCGTACAGGGGTCGCATGTTTTGAAGGTCGTACATTGCGTGAAGGCAAACCAAGAAAATGAGATGGCGAAGTCTTCAAAGATTTGCTGCTCTCGCCATCATGTCGAGAAACACTACGTCTCACCTAACCAACCTTGACAGCTGCAGATAGAAGTGATGGAGAAATCTGACTTGTGAAGGAGCCCGGAGATATAAATACGCATTTTAATTGATGTTTTTTCACAGTACGGCGGAGCGCATAATACATTCAGTGATTTCACATTAGAGTGATGGGCTCACTGTCCTCAGATATATTGGAAACAAAACAGGGACAATAACGAGACATGGATGTCTATCAAAACAGATATCCATTAATGAAAACAAACGGCAATTTAAAAACAAACAAATCTTGAGGACTTTATTGCTCAAATTGAATCATATTTGCACGTCTTTCAAAAAGGTTTAATTTAAAGTATTTCTGTTCTCCGGCCATTGATCTGAAAGAATTCCAGGGTGGCAACACTTTCCTACAACCCGTCGTTACAAACATCAAACCCACTTGTCTTTTCCTATAATTGAAGCTGAAGATTTGGATTTTGTTGTCTCCTAAATGTATTTTTTGTATTCTCAGCGACTGAACAAACTAAAAGCCCATACTTGAGCAATTTTCACAATTCTTTAGAAAAGTAAACAGTTAATGGTGCTATGAAGATCCACCTGTTAGATAAAGAGAAAGAGCTCATTTGTTTACAACATTTAAGGAGTCTTGAAGCGAAACAGACTAATCACAGCCGTAATGTAATCTGCTGTTGAATGCTGCGTTTGGAGAATGGAGGCACTGAATTAGGGTTACTGTGGCTTTGACAAGGTTTTTTAAAACAACCCGTCATGTTGGTCAGATGAGTGTAAGTGAATGTACTTCCACTCTGCTCTATGGATCCCCGCTTGACTGATTTCTTTTTTTTTTCCTCATTTATAACCTCAGAGATATTAAAACAAAATCACGAGCAGTTCAGAGGGATTACATCAAATCAATGACATCAAAGTGAAGACGAGCAGTCGGCACTCATCAAGAGTGAAGGTCACTAAACTTGAAACTCACTAAGTTGTGAATTTTGGATGAAAACCAAACCTCCTGTATCTCCATTTTAACAGATGTCGTCAGCATCTGATCCGTAGACATTAAATAACATTTGTTGATGGGTCATATGCAGAGAGTTTTCTTTGAAAAGCTCAATTGTGAGTGTGTTTACATGTGATTGGCGCATCTGTGACATTCACATTTGTCTTGGATTTGAAATTTTCTTTGCATCATCTCTGTTACTGCATGGATTCTTACATTCATCCCAAGTGATGGTGATGCAGAATGGTGTTTTTTTGGTTGGGAAATCTGTACTAAAAAACAAAATTCATGTCGATCTGTTTTAAATGCATCTCCAGCAAATCCTCTCCCTTTATTTAAATGCTGCTGATTTAAAGAAGCCCCCTTCTTTCGCTCCGTGGTTGTTGAATTACACGGCTGCCAATCACTTTTGGATTTAGCATTTGGGTGGTGTCAAGTGCACGCAGCCTTCCAGCAAAGTTTTCCGAGCGTCTCTCTCCCGTGCGGTCAATGACACTCAGCTGCAAGCCGTGACTAAACATTTATGTCGGCAAGTCACACTCCGCAAAGACTCAGAAGTCCGTTTTTTAAATGCACTTAGCAGCTCCCCATGAGGCTGCGAGATGTGTAGACTGTACAGATGTTTAAGTGAGAACACCTTCAGTGAGTGATATATCAGTGGAGTACATCGAAGTGGGTGCCGTTTACACCCACGGCAGCCCGAAGCTCATCTCGCGACTCCCCATCTGTCCTGCAGAGAGATTTCCCGCTGCGGAACTGCCACTTCGTCTCTCATCGCTCCTTCCCCCCGCCGCTTCCACCGCTCTTTGCATATTCTCCCTTTTTCCTTCACGCTGCCTCTCCCTCCACCTGTATTCTAAACTTTCTTTCTCTCTGCATCTACTCTCGCTCTTCATCTCTGTCTCCTTGCTCTTTGTGTCTGTATTGATTTTGTGGCAGTGCACGCTCCATGCTTTCTCGCCCCTTTTTTTTTTTTTTGATGGAGGGAGTGAGATGGAGTCTCGGGCTGCCAAATGAAATCAAAGTCTTTTTTTCACCCCCCTCCTCTCCCTCCCTCTGTCTGTTCCCTCGCTCCACCGCAACAAGCGAAAAACTCCATTGGCTTTGAACTTGTGTGTGTGAAATGAGCTCTCTGTGCTCTGATTGTCAACCCATCTCTGAGCCCTCTCTCTTGTCCCTCATCCCTCCTTTTTTTCCTCTCCACCCAAATTCCCTTTAATGTGACTGTTTGCGTTTAAAAAAAAAAAAAACAACCAACTGTCAAAACGTGTATATTATTTCAACAGTGCTGTACCAGCAAGGTAGTTCCGTAGGGTTTCTCCCCTGTTTACATTACCCAGATATTCCTTCAGTGACATCTTTCATAACATTGCAGAGCAGGCCAATTATATCAGATTGACACGTAAGTATAATGAGCCTAACAAATTATTGATGTTTCACGCTGTGAATAATTAAAAACAAAAATTAAGCGAGTGAAAACTGTTGCTATGGATATGATCCATCCATTCTTCCTGTTAATCTGGGTCATTCTACATGATTTGCAGCACAGCGGGCGAGGCAGCCTAGATTCCTCTCTCTTCCTTTCGTTCTCCACCAGTTTTTTTACCCTCACCTGGGGGATCCTGAGGTGCCTTCAGGCCAGCTGGGAGATCGACTGCATGACACAATTACACTCAGCAGTTCGATCAAGAGCCGGCTCTGCACCAAAAAACCATGAGGGCGTTTTAGTCCCGGTGTCGCAGGAAACTGCTGCAAGAAATCTTGGGTTTTTGTTTTAGAAGATGTGTGGGCCTTTATTTTTATATTGTGTTATTACAAGCATCTCATCATCATTATGAATGACATCACGAAGCCGCAAGAGAGAAGAGCAAAGGCAGATGCTGCTCTCTTCAGTCACGTGGCGATCTGGTGTGAAAAATGGACATCGGTGCCGCACAAAGTGATTAATCAGGCTACGGTCTAATGATCAACAGTGAGCCGGCTTCATTAGATTTTCTCATCATCATCATAGATGATTGGTAAACAGTTTGTTTCAAATTACAGCTTACTAATGTGTTGATGTGGGAATATGGGACAAGTTAAAATGGCCTTGAATATTACAACCCTACATGGTGGTTCGTACGCTCGCCTCATAACAAGAGGCCTCAGTTCCTTAGCTCTCCTGTGCCGCCTGCATGTTTTCCCTGTGCAGGGGGTTGATTTTTCTCAAATTTCCTTTCCGCAATATAAAGACAAGTGCTTTAGCTGGATTGGTGACTCTAAATGTGTGTGTGTGTGATTTTCAAGGAAAAGTTTGCTGCATTTGACCCACGGTCCAAACTCAGACAGCAGATTGTTGTTCCAAATGTTTCCATTGGATGACACACAGTCTCAGTAAGACTATAGCTCATAATGCGACACTGAAACTCTGAATTAAACTGCAAGTGGCAACAAGGCGCCGAGCCAGTGAAAGTGAGCTACCTTATCATTAGCAAAATTGCATTAGCTTTCATGTCCCATCCCACAAGGGTGAGTTTGTGAGAATATCCATGCTAAAAACTGCAGAAATGGAATGGTTTTTGCAGACATTTCACTGGAGAGAAAAAACAGTGGCAGATATAATTTCAGTTTGCAAAAACATTTGTCATTAATAAAAAAAAAAAAAAAAAAAGTGCATTGAAAGGGAATATAGAGAGATGCATTGGTTTTTTTTTTGTTCATAATAAAAACCCTTGAAGTATTGCTTTATGTTTTTTATAGTTCAGATGTAGCTCCTACAGCTCTGAGTTCAATAAAGCAGTTATAGAAAAGGCAACACTCTCACATCACAGCCGGCAGCCTCGGTTTAATCCCAGGCTGCAGTCTGTCTGTGTGCAGTTTTGGATGTTCTCCTTCTACATCTGTTTCCTTCAGGTAACTCCAGCTTCCTCCCACAGACAAAAAGACATTGCATGTTAGGTTAATTTGTGACTCCAAATCGCCCTTGCGTGCAAGTGATTGTCTGCATGAGTGTGTTATCGACTTGTTCAAGGTTGGGTCAGGGAGCCAGCTGCGACCGGTTCCGGCTCCTGCAATTCTAAGTTGAATGACACGGTTAAAGAAATTACACCGAATGATCACAAAGCCACATGGTGGTGTTGAGGTTTGTATACACAGTTTGGGTCGAGATCCATGGGTTTAACGTGGAATAACACCGGTGATACGCAGTGCTATGGCGGTTAGCATTCAGGCTTCGCCGTGAGTGGATCTGTATTCAATTCTGGTCCATTATTACCTCCCAGGAACTGAAGACGTGAGTGTTCGTTTAATTTCACCCTGGGTGTACCCTGGCTTGTGCCCACTGGTCATTTTTGGATCGGCTTCCTGGGACTGTAAATTGGTTCAAGCTGATGTAGTAGATGAAAAACCTGAGTTGTTCATCGATGTAGCGGATACCCATTTTTCCTTCCTCCCAACAATCTCAAGATATGCACTGAATTGGAGAATTTCCCATAAGAGTGTGTGTGTGTGTGTGTGTGTGTGTGTGTGTGTGTGTGCGACCCGCCTCTCACCCATTCTCAGCTGGGATTGGCTGCAGCTCGGTTAGAGTGGCTATTGAAGATGGATGGAAAGACCACATTGCTATTTTTCTTTCTTTTTTTTGGGTGAAATGATTTTAGGGGCATGAGCAATGTGTGATAAATATTTATATATAAACCAAGATGCTGTGATATTTGATTTTGCTGCTAAAGTGCAGCTCCGAGTAAAATCCTTTAATGTTAAAGTACTTATCCCATCTGGGTGATCCAGAACTCTGAGGTTTTTACACTTTAACTTTGAAGGGCTGCTTTTAAGTGCAGCCCATCATTTTTTTTCTCTCTCCAAAAAGGTCCTGCAGTTCTCAGTTTCATCTTCAGTGTGATAATGAAAAAGCAAAATGTCTTGAGGATGATGTTTAAATATAAATCCAAGGAGTCATTACTTCCCTCTGTGATTTCAACCTGCCGAGCCGTCCACTGCAGCATAAAGCATTAATGTGCATTTTGTACAGATCACAAAGCCTTTGACAGTGCAAACGGATACATTTTTAATCTCACCTGCCAACCACCGCCTTCTCCTTTTGTCTCTCTCCTCTGTCTCTCTCTCTCTCTCTCTCTCTCTGCAGGGCGATGGCTTGCAGCTGGAGTATGAGATGAAACTGACCAATGGCCAGTCTTTCTGGACGCAGCATTTCTCTGCAGATGAATTTGGTAAGAGCGATTAGACGGACAGATGGAGATTACAGAACAAATCGCTGACGGCACAAGCCAACACCACTTAGCACAGCCAATAAAACACAGTGGACTGAACAAATTACAATAATGAAGGGAAAGCTGAATGAATTAATGATGATAGATGAACTGAGGGGGAGGAATGAGAAGAAGAAGAGGTTGTTGGATCTTCTAAATGAATTATTCCTACTTTCCAGTTCTTCTGCTTTCCAACTGCAGCTCCTTCTATCTCCGTTTCTGAACTCATCCGATATTCTCATCAAGTATCTGTCCCCCCCTGGATTTTTCATCTCTTTCCATTTATGTTTTTGTCCCTTTCTTTCTATTGTATTGACATTTCGTGAACCCCGGCGCTCCCTTTACATTCCTGGTGTGCATTCACTGCCTCTTATCTCTCCCCTTCTCTTTTCTATGATCTTCATCAGTTATTCCATTCCCTTTATATCTTTTCCTTTTCACTCCTCTTCCTCCATCTCTTATTTACAGGAATCTTGGAGACGGACATCACCTTCCTGGTCATCTTCTCCATGGTGTTCCTCCTCTCCTGCTACTTTGCTTGTAAGTACAGTTTCTACTTTTATCTCTCTCTCTCTCTCTTTTTTTTTTTTTTACGTGTTCTGACTTTCAGAGCCCGTTGCAATCATTAAGTGCCCTTTTTTTTTTAGCTCCTGTATAAAATCTACATGTTTCCTGATGGATCAGGAGTAAGGTCTCATGTCTTAAGTGATGGTGGAGCATGTCCCAGTCTGCACTGGTGAGAGCTGCACTGGGGTTTCATGTAAAGAGGAACAGCTGAGTGGAGAAGGTAGTAAGCTTATTGGAGCGAGTTCGTCACAGAAGAAAAAGCCTTGGTGCAGCTCAGAACAATAACTACAAGGAAAGAGTTGCAGTTCAAAGAAAAAAACTGAGCGATTCTCATCCTTCTGAATGATTTTTTTTTCTGGGCAGCTACATTTCTGCCTTAAAAAAAAAAAAAAGACTTCCAATCTGTCATTTTCATCTTTTGGCTCTTGAACTGGGTTGACTTGGAGTGGAAACACAGTTATTATGCTTTGTGTTGAGAGCAGTTCAATTTAAAATTAGTTTCTTCTGGAAACATTTACAGTTTATAACAGCCACAAAATCTATTTGGAAAAAAAGAATAAAAACAAAACTTTGTGCAGCCAAATGTTGTTTTCTTAATTTCTCAGACAGACCTCCTGAGATCTTTTGAAGGTGATCGTATTTGATGATCTTCCACAGTAGACGGACCTGCTCAGCTGCTATGCAGTGACAGATAACAAACCTTTGAGCTCTTTGTCCAGGAAATGCTTCTGAGGAGACTTGAAATAGTTTTATCTGCAGTCCAGAAAGTAAACTTCAATTTACTTTACTGTTGAAACCTCTGAGATCATGATCAGTTGTGTAAAAGGAGACCTGGCCACTGTAACAGCATGTAGAATAAAAAAAATACACCAAATCCAGTAAAACATACAGATTATACATCATTATAAATCTCTTTAAGAAAAGCAACAACGTTCCTCCTCCAGAATGTTGCGAATTGCGTGAATTTGTCAACGAAGCTGTTGTTGTTAGCCCACAACAATATTTTTTCAAGGATTTTCCCAAGTCAGTTTCAATATACGGTACCGCAATAGTCAACCAGTTTGAATTCAGGCTAATGTAATCAATCACAAGTGTAGCTTCCACCAGTTTTTTTTATATTGGTAATGAAAGCAAAATTAGATTTATTTCAAAAGTCATTTCAGTGGTTTATGTCTATATTATTATATAATTATATCTATAAATCCTCTCAGGAATGATAAAAAGTCATACAATGCACTGGCGTGCTTCCTTTGATTCTGCCGTTGTTAAGATCTTAGAGAGTAAATGAACTGTTGTGTTTGTTAGACGGCAGTTTACTGACGGATCTTGGAATTCGAATCAGTTTGTGTGAGTTTTATTAAAAATAACATAGAGGAAAAACTTCAGACTTACCTCTGCCTGAAGATATTAAAAAAAAACAAGTTTTGTGAAAAGAATGTAAAGGTGGACTCTGTAGATGGTTCTTCTTGTGCTACTGCTTTCTGTGGAGGTCACAGGAGAAACCATCAGCACGCAGAGAGCCGGATCTGTGGAGAGCCGCGCCGGCTGAGGGTGTGTGCGTGGACGTTTATGACACTCTCAA
>OMNM01001915.1:0-13420 GCA_900302745.1 Parablennius parvicornis | reverse complement strand
GAGATTGGCGAGAGGGCGAGAAATCGAGCGAGAGAGAGAGAGCGAGCGAGCGAGCGAGCCGGGATGGGGGGGAGTGGAATGGAACTGTGGGGTAGAGACTGGAGGTGAGCTAAATTCAGGAGTTCAAAGCTGCGGAACGTGACTGTGGGATGAGAGTGAGCTCAGGAGGAGCCGCCATGCAGACAGAGCACGGGGAGTTTGGATGTGGTGCCGGAGTAAATGGGCCTTGGCGGCTTGACAGTCACTCTACACATGTGTTTGACTCAAAGAGGAGGCGACAGAGCCGGGCTTATTGAGAAAGACAGGAGAACACTGCAATCAGCTCTTCCCCTCCTGCGAGGAGGGAGTGCAAAATCACATGGAGTAAATGGAGAGTCTGCAGAGTGTTGCATTTGCAGCACACAACCAGCATGAAACACATAATGCCTCTTGTAATAAAGTTTTTCCCCCGGTTTAATCATTACCGACCTCTGATCTCATCCACTGAAATGATTCGAGTTTACTAATCACTGAGCAACACCATAAGGGCAGGTATTTAAAACATGAAGAATTAAGAATGAAAAGGTCTTGTACAAGTTAATTGAAATTTTTAATTATAATTGACTTAAATTAGTCGCTTTTGTGAGAATTTCCACCGTTTCTGAGAAACTATACTAATTGGATCAGGAGAAGAGTAACTAACCTGCAAATATTAATCATATTTAAATGAAAAATTACTGTGGGGCTTCCAGAAACAGGTAAGAGACCTTTCTGTAAGATTCCTCGTACAAATATTGTGCAGAGGATGATGCTGTGTCAATATGACCCCCCGCAACCCGTCTCAAAAAAAAAAAAAAAAAAAAATGAGCCGTCACACCTTGTGCTGACTTGAATTTTCAGATTTCATTTCCCTCTGAAGAACAGCAGCAGCTTCAAAAGTGAAATTCTCGCCCCGAGCCTGTGATCCGTTGATACCACTGAAAACCAAACGCATTAATGTGGATTTCTCACTTCCTGTGGGCACGGACATGTTTACAATAAAAAGCAAAAATAAAGCTTACCAGGTGTTGCAAGGTGAAGTTATTGTCTTGGCTGGGATGTTTTCTTTGATTACTTGGGTTTTTGAATGTTTTCGGTTGTGACGGATTACCACAGCGGTTCGCAGTGACAATTGATGCAAATATGTATTAGGTGAAACTGGTGATTCTAAATTGATCTGAAGTGTGATTGTCTCCTGTGATGATCAGACAGGATCGACCCTGTGGGATCTGCTCTTGACCCTCACAACCCCATGTTGAATAAAGCAGGTGCAGAGGATGGATCGACTGATGTTTCTCTGTAAATCCTCTTGACTATGTCTTCAAAGCTTCCTAAAATGTGGCACTGCCTTGCAACCGATGCCTAAAATAACCTCTGTTTCTTCCTTGATTAAACTGTAATTCCCTCGCTGGTCGTGCAGGAGATTTGCATGAGATCATAAAGAGTCCACCGAAGGGTAAGTTATAATGAAGAATAATATGCTAACTTTGCTACAACGCGTTCTTATTGCCACCTTCTCATCACCGTTGGCCACTCCGGCGTCCTGCGCTCCACCGACACCACGTGGTCTCCCCATCCCTAAATAAAGACGTCTTCTCCCGAGCTTACTGATAGCAATCATTTAGTTTTCTCGTCACTCTGTTGGATAATTATTTTCTCAATGAAGAGGAGTGGGAAGAGAAAATTGCATCTTTTCACAGATGGAAGAAAAGGAAGGAGACGCATCCGATAAACTGTCTAATCAATTTTAGCATAGCCTGTAGAAGATATTTATTAATTTGGGTGCTAAATACAACTATAGAACAGCTGCAGCCTCGTTTTTTTTTTTTCTCTTCTTCTTCTTGATTGTCGCAGCAATGAGCCAAGAGCCAGGTGTTCATTTTGGCAGGGAACAGAAGTACAAGTCTTCGACGCAATAAAGAACAATTAGTAGCAGCTCCACTTAACTTCTAACGTGTATCTGTGTCATTAAGAACTTGTAAGACAACCTGTATCTCATACTGTGAGATACCTGGAGCTTTAATAATGCTTTTGGATTAGCTGGAGAGAAAAGGTGGGAAATACAGTCAGGCAGGTGACACTGAAGGCACAGTGAGTTTATTTTACACTTCATCATTAAAAAGGAATTTTCCAGACTGTCATTGCGATACTATTACTGATCAACTTGTATATTAATTGTTAAAACTGCATGATATTTCAGTTTGGGTAATTTCTGTTCAACGTTTGCATGTTCTCCCTGTGGATTTTCTCTGGCAACTCAATTCCCTACAAAAACAGGAATTGGAATTTACCATATTTCCCGTGTTGTTGCTTACCATCTGTGACCACTAGATGTCACAGAATGACGACAGAATGCTGCTACGTTACTATAGAAAACCTCCACTGCTGTAATATTTGACTGACAGCACGTCTTGAATGCTGCCCAAAGAAAACGGCGCAATTTTTATACTAAAAATGTAAAGATTTATGTAGTAGAAAATGAAAATAGAGGTACAGAATGACAGTTTGGAGTGTCTGAGAAACTGGGAGACTGGCAGAGAGCAGAGGAAATGTTACCATGATGACAAAGGAGGCTAATTGTAAGCTAATACCAATGGCCAGAGCTGGAGGAGCAAACCGTCAGAGGGTTCTTGAACTGTTGCTATCCGAGGTTTATCAACATTGTGGTAACGTCTGGGATTAGTCAAATAACTTAATCTCATACAAAAGTTAGATTCAGTGCCACATGGCGCTTGAACAGGATGAAAGGTAAAGGAGTCCCTCACAGGTTGTTCTGCTGCTTCACCACAGTAGGGCACATCGGCGATGCTAGTTTTGGTGTTTGGAAAGAATCTGCCGTTTCATAAACATGCAAACTCTGCACCGTAATGGCTACAGGTTCTCTTACTGTCAAACAATATTACTAAATACGACATCACAGTGGTGCTCTCTCTCTAACAAACCTTCACCTCTGGTAAATTTTCATTGATGAAATGACAAAACAACAACTGCAAAATGGAAAATAGTTTGGCATGAAAAAGCTTTTTTATTTTTTAAATTAATGAATGGGTTATGCTCACAAGCATGCTGTTGATGCCGCTTAATTCCAAAAATCATAGTACAATGAAATGTTTTAAAAATGTAGTTTAGTGCGTGTTGCAGCTTTCATGTTGGGTAATGATCTCAAAGAAACTTGAGATCTCCTCAGCTCGACCCTGACCAGGTACTTTCCCCTTTGAATAACAGAAGAGAGGAATAAAATCATATTCTTTATCAAGCTTGAAATGAAATGTTTTCTCCGTAAAGCCGCTTAGCATTACAGAATAACTGTGGTTTATTAAAAGCTGCTGTATTTGCCATTACGGTGCCCATCAAACAAACGGGAATGAATTAATGTGCTTGCGAGTTGGCAAGTCATTCTGGATCCAGACGACTAATAAAATGCCTGTTCCAGATGAGAAACTCCAGTTTCTTTTTGGCCATACCCATGAATAAACTTCTAAAATCATTTGTGTAATTGACGTTCTTGGAAAGAAAACAAAACATGTTGGGAGCTCAGACACTTATCATGCAGCTTTGGAAGCTATTTTCTAAAATGTGTTGTGTTGCTGGTGGACACCAGGAAAAGCAAGTTTCCTTCATCAAACTTTTTTTCTGACTGCGTAGAAATTATAGACATAAATACCAAATTCAGAGAAGGATTTGACAGAATCGACCTATGAACAAATATAAACAGTTAGGACGATCGATTTACATAGGAAGCTGAAGACTACGCCACAGATGGTCAGAAGAACGTCACATAGACTCAGACACTGAGACTCCGAATGGAACCTTCTCACCAGTGGATCATGGCGTGCTCGTTACATTTATCACGACTGTCCTTTCAGAGGACTACATGGGAACTCTTAAAAGATGTCCGATCCATTTATCTCCTGTAACTCTTCATCCAACTCGGGGTCATCGCATAACAGAGTATGAACGATGACCCTGGAGAGGTCGCCAGTTCATCACTGTGCAAACACAAGACACACACAC
Organism: Parablennius parvicornis; assembly: GCA_900302745.1. Lineage (NCBI taxonomy): Eukaryota > Metazoa > Chordata > Actinopteri > Blenniiformes > Blenniidae > Parablennius > Parablennius parvicornis. The sequence continues at coordinate 9,388 of OMNM01001915.1, read as the reverse complement.
ACCAACATTTATAGCACAATTAAGGCCCAGTTTATGTGCCTTTAAAGTGAAAACTGATAATTTTTGCATTTTTCCTTCAGAAATGACACATTTTTTTGATGCCACTTGTTTTCCAGCAGATACGGGACATGTGGATATCCCATGTGTGTTTATCTACAGTGTATACGCACTGTCTATATGTCTAGTTCAGTGGTAAATGGAATTCACTTATGTAAAGCTTTTCCACTGATTTAGTGGCACCCAAAGTTATTTACATTGTCAGTCACACACACTAATGGAGTTGTTCAATCCATCCATTGGGGGCTATTTGCTCATGAGCACGTCAACATGGAAATCAAAAGTGCACTCTTCCAATAGACGACATGCTCCACCAACTGAACCTGGATTTCGTAAATGTTATTTACAAATATAAATAATAGTTGAAAAGCAGTACAATATATCGGTCTCCTTGGTGGTGTGATGGGATATTATTAGATGACAACAAAGTGCTTTTGATGAAGATCAATGATGTGTGTGTAGCATTTTGCACTGCGCCACCTGCCCATTCCCCTTAGACTCAAATAACTCACTGTCACTGCACTTCATTTATGAAGGAGCCCTTAGGGGATCGCATCATCTGTCCTTCAAAATATCTTGTTTGTTTATTGCATCCGTTGATGTAAAAATAAAGATAAAGCCATAAAAGAGGAGACAGACAGATGGACGGTGAAATTTAAAGTTCGAATGGGCTCAAATCTGGGACTTCAAAGTCCTTTTTCTGTCACCGGCTTTAATGAAGTCTTCTCAGAAGGGAGCAAGCACTGAGACTCGCTTTATTAAAGCACAGCCACTAAGGGCCCCCTATGGACCCACATAACAAAGTGTGTCATTAAAAATTAACTTTGGGTGGAAGAGACTTAGTCACAGAGGAGGGAAGTAGCACCGGATCAGCTGGGCTTGAAGCTCCGAGGCCTGGAGAGTGACCGGAGTGTGGCGGAGGCACAGCTTTGGCTTTATGGTCCACTGGAAGTGATCTCACAGGACTGTCTGTGGAAACCATGACCGTGGACGCACAGAAGAAAAGATGGTGGTTGTCCACACCAGACTGATGAACATTAATGCCACAGCTTGGGAATAGACAAAAAGAATAACCAAATAGTGTTTTTTCTTTACTGGGACTCAGCGGGGGGGAGTAGGTGGGAAACTAATTGGGGGCATTAGAAGCTCCGTTCATGGCTCTGTTGTGTCTTGTGAAAGTGTCCTTGAGCTGTTCCTGATTTGTGTTATGAATCCACTATAGCTCACTGGCATGTGAGTGTGTGTGTGTGCATGCGTGTGCGCGGGCGTGCGTGTGTGTGTGGGGACCAGTCAAACTGTAAGGACCTTTGATGAAGGTTCAAAACAATTCAGCAGCAGTTTATCTACGCAGCTTCTTTCAGTCACAAGCTGTTATTCAGTTTCAGATTACATACATGTAGCAGTATAAGCGGTTTAGTATGCAGTTTTCTAAAGTGCAAAAAAAGGAGCCGTATTTTTCAGTTTGCATAAGATAAATCTAAACTCCAGGAATGATTTATTTGAACGATGCAATGAAATGTGATGAGGTGAAGGAACATGCGTGAAATACATGAATCAAATTTATGACATATCAGTATTTTACAACTCTGAAAAGTCATAGTGATAGATAATTTATGTATGACGTCCCCTCTCATGGCTCATAGTCGTTAATGACTGCATATACAGGGGAGACCAGGAGCGTGTCTTTAACATTCCTGTCACTATTTTATAAATATTTTCAGTTGAAGCCTTCAAAAATCTGCCAAATACTTGTGAACTATTTATATTTGAATTATAATATTGTTGCAACAACCGCTGAAAATGATTAGTCTCAAAGTTTATATCTAATTTCCACAGTCAGGCTTAGCTGCAATGGAACCTGTCAACATTTCTGTTAAAAAAAAAAAAAAATCACATTTCCACCGAATTGTAATTAAGTTTTCATTTGACCGTGTTTGTAGGCAACCAAGCGTCTTATCCTTCAACTCCGGGTAGAAAACAAAGCTAAAAATGTGTAATCAAGTACAACTACATTAACATTGTTTATGATATACTTGGTTATTACTCCAGAGGAGATGTTCACAATGCTCAGTGAAAAGTAAAGATAGTCTTGTCACTTTTTAAATCATTTTTAATTGCATCTATATCAGCAGGAATTTTCTTCAGTGTTGCATTAAATATCTTAAATTCAAAGCAAATTTCACAAAGAAACAACAGTTACTTTTCAATTTCTTTTGAGAATGAATGCATGCCAAAACAAATCTGATAAATACAAAATTTCTGACCTACTTAATAATTCCAAAGTAGCCGAGTAGCTTAAGTGTATTTTTTGTTCTTAGATATGAATAAAACTACATTTACACCCACAAGTGGTGTAAATGGACATCGTTTTCAAAACGTTGTCATGCCAATGCAAACCTTTTCAGAGACAGAAATCGATGTGCTTTCACTTGAAATGTTGCTGTTTCAATGGGACCGAACAGCCAAAACACTCGCATGCTGTATAAAGATGGAGCCACACTGAAAACATGATTTAACTTTGAGTATTTTGCTTATAAAACATTCAATAGTATTGCAAAACCAGAGATTTGTAATTTGCTCCTGATTGATAAATTGTGTAACAACTACTTTCTGTCTGGCCTGTTTGATGGGGCATCACAGTGATGTGCTGGAACTTGTTCTTGATCTGCCTTCGTCTTTCTGAAACTAATGAAGAAGACCGAATGTTGATGCAGTGCAATTCTCAGTTACAATAACTTTAGCAAACAGTGTAGCTTAGCCGGTAACATCTGAACCATATGTCTTTTGAAAAAGACCATTACTCCTTCTCCCTCTGATGCAGTTGCTGCTACGCGTTCCCTCCGATGCTTAGGCCTTTCAGATCCATCACTTTAAGACAGTCCTTTCAACTATAGGTGTCCAGCCCGAGGCAGAAACATGCCCTCCTGTGGCTCCTTCACTGCAGGCACAAGGTTACCCACAGCCACATATCTGGGTTTAGGTGTTTCTGATCCTGCTGCAGGATTCTAACTGTAAAAAACTTACACCAGCCATGCAAGTTTAATTTTTACTGCCCTGACCATGAATTTTGGAGCACAAATGCTCAAGGATGCTGCTGTGTAGTGTAGATTCCTCCTGAAGGATCAAAGATGTGGACTGAATGATAAACAAGCGCGTCATATGTCCAGTAGTTTGCAGTCTTGAGAGATCAATATTTGGCGCTTTTGAAAAAACATAAGGATTTACTGAGCTGCATTTTTTTCACACTTGTTTTTGGACGTGCAACAAAATGATGGTGTTCCGACGTACTTATTGACTGTTTGCTGAAAAATCTTTGGATGATTGGTGTGACTTGTTAATTTTGAAATTTGATTTCGAAGTTGTTCGAAATAAAAATTGAAATAAATTGAAATGAAAGACTGCACAAAGGAGAGCATGCGGGCACACACGTCTCCTCCGACATATCAAAGTCAGTCATGGCTTCGCCTCCTGTCATCTCAGACAGGCCACGGCTGTCCGCGGAGGGCGAGAGAGGAGCTGCTCGGCTCAATTGAGGCCACGCCGAGGTAAAGGATGATTACATTCTACTTGGTCTCTCTGCTGTCATCTTCAAACATTTCTCTTCCACACAATGACCATGAGGAGAATGGGTTAGAACACCCGTCACCCTAATGTCTTCCTGCCATATCATGAGGAGTTCATAAAGATCCCCTCCCTTCTCTCCAAGTAAGCTGGGCTTTGTGTCAGCCAAGAGTGGGCGGAGCAGGGGGACGCGCCGTGTGCCAGACTTGCCGGTGGATTGCCAAAACCAAATGTCAGCTAGTTGTGTCTTTTATCCCCCCCAAACTTTTATTGTGCCGAATGAGAGCTGCTCTGCCAAGGGCCATTTCTCATTGTGGGTTCAATCCATTTTCATTAAAGTTACATTACATTGGCTTTGGATTCTTTTCTTCAACTTTCTCTGAACATCTTCGTAGAGGGACTGAGAGGAAAATATGGCAGTAATTTGAATTTAGAATATAAATGATCATTTTGCTTTTTGCGTGCCTAGAGTCCAATATCTGTAATGTGAAGAGTTTGAAGTATTTGGGATACTTTTTTGCAGCTGTATGATGAGCTATATATTGATAGTAAGTGTAATACTTTCAGGAATTAGAGGCTTTTGTAGAAGGTTTTTTTTTTTTAACATGCACACTGATCAATAATGCTGCTGTGAACTGGCTCAGCAACATTACATATATTATTCTCATTAAGGAGTGTTGGTTTTCTAAGTTTGTGTATTGATGATGTTTAAAAGGCATTTAGTAAACATCTGTACAGTCAACCAGCCTGTTAGGTGCAGTTCTCCATCAGGTCTTGGTTAAGAAAATGAAAAGTTGTACCTAAGTGATATATAGACCTAAATAATGTTACTAGTTGCCGCAGTTGTATGTGTCAGTGGGCGTGACGACGATGAGTCCAGGGTGACAGTGGATAACTTTGTCACTGAGTGTCAGCAGTCCATGTCCCTTGATTCCATCCAGAGGGACATTGTGGAAGACTTAAAACATTTGGGGTTGTAAATAGATGACTAACTGCACTGGATTAAGAACACTGGCCAAAGCTGACCTTATTTTTTGAGGGGGGTTGAGAGGAAGTGGAGATGGTGCGTAATGCATTCTGGGTAATAAACAATCAAAGTTAACGGCATGACTCAGAAGAAGCATATGCAGAAAGAAAAAGTTAGATAATATCTCACAGGCAGACATGGAGTAGTGGGGAAGAAGTAAAGAGGAAGTAGTGTGGAAGATTCTCATTGATATCTGGTCTGTAGGCTATATATCGTGGTTGTTTGTGGCCACCCATTAGCCACGAGCTAGCTCGCCTTGCCACCACAGGCTGAAGTGGCGGGACTTCCGCCTTTGCTCTGGACCAGTCAATGAACTGTGTTTCTTCTTTACTTCCTCTCTGGTCAGTGTTTGTTTCAGACGACAGCGCCTCCAAACCAGCAGCTGCTGTAATTGTGTGACATTTCCCAGGAGGTTTGACCCGGTCTCAAAAGTGAGCGTGAGCGCCACTGAACCAAATGAAGGTGTGAAAATTCTCGGCTCCCTTCCCTCCCTAATGAACCGAGTCCCAGATCCGAATGTGAAAGGCCCCTTAAACAATGCAGGTGTGTAGAAGCCGTCAAGCCATTTTTCAAGTCGGTTTTGAGTTCATTTAACGTTCAAAGTCATCACACATCAGTGATAAAAACAAAAACAAAACAACAACCTGTGATTTCACCTGAAACACAGGAGTTGCTGGTCCACTGCTGCCTCAGTCACTTCATTTGTTTGTGTTATTGGGTGACTTTTGGTGTCACGTCACCAGGGTGGGTGGTGGAACCATGTCAACAAAGAAACACACACACACACAAGCAAACTAAGAGGCTGACTGAGGCAACAGTGGACTACAAACTTCTGTTTCCTGCTTTTATTAGAAAGCAATCTAACTGCTTCCTGTTAAATTTCTTGTCAGATGGCAAGCAAAGCATTACAAATACACATCGAAATTATTTCAATAACCCTTTAATTTCACATTGATCTCATCAGATAATATACTTAGTTTTTATCCATGGTATTCCTGTTTTCTGCAAAAGTCAAAAAATGTATTTGAGGTTTAGTTGTGAATCTAAGTTGTCCAAAGGTGTGAATGTAAGTGTGTGTGTTTGAACTGTGTTTGACTGTTGAGGTGTCCGAGGTGTAACTTTGCCCATAGTCAGCTGGGATCGGCTCCCACGGATGGCAATTTGTTTATAAAAAAAAAAAAAAATCGATAAATTGTAATTAATGGTGTTGCTGCTAGATTTACAGTAGGCTAAGTGAAAAATACCAGCTTTAAAGATATTTTTCTAAATCCTGCCAACACGAGCCACCTGGGTTTAATGTGCCTGTGCTTTATGGCTCTTTGGTCTTTAACTGACAGAGACAGCGATGGCTTGTCACAAATACGTGATATGGTCGGGAGAGAAAGAGGCAATTTGGATCCTCATTAAATTTTCAAAAGTCCTGATGGTCCTCTGAAAATTGAACCAACTGTTCCAACGCAACCCTAATTTTATGCTACAGTAAGTGCAAATTAGTTTCACAAAAATATTTTTAATCACACTCCGCTGAGTTAATTTGCTGTGTGGTAATTTTCCTTGCTCCCCCACAGCGTCACACTCAGTCATGAACCATGATGACTTGTATGATCTGTGCTCAACACAGACACGCCCACCGGTCCACACTCTTGTTTGTCTCACCAATAGTCTGCCGACCGTTTCCTCACTCCCTGAACACAACTTACGTCCAGCTTCATGCATCTCTGACAACATCCGTCTTCATGATGCACAGTCACGTATTTCAAACAATCTACAAATCAGTTTTTACTAATTTCCTCTTGGTTTTACATGCACGGTTTACTTCTTTTTATTTTAAATTACTTTTCAAGCAGCTCCTTATGACTCCTAAATGTGTATAATCACACACACTGTTGAGATAAAACTCACGCTTGACAAATTCACTGCATAAATATCATCATGTTCAAGTATACACTCACTTGCGGGTTATCAACAGGTATTAGACGTGATGAAATGCTCTGCAAAACGATTTAGGCTTCAAAGATGTTTAGATTCTATTTTCTGATTTGGCCATAAAATTTATTCCTCAGCATGACAAACTTAAAAAAAAAAGAAGAAGAAGAAGAAGAAGAATCCTCACAAAATAGCGAATCTGAAAGAGAGTTCTGTGACAGATGGTATGGCCCCCAGAGTCCTGATCTCAACATCAATGACTTCTTGTGAGATTACGTGAAGAGGCAACATCATTGAGACGGCTTAAATCCGCAGAGGAATAGTGGCAGGTTCTCCAAAACACTTGAAGCAAACTCCCCTCTAAGTACCTTGAAGACTTCTACACGAGTAGGCCTCGGAGAATTTGTTTTCTTCGAGCAAAAGCTAATTGATAGATAAAAACTGTTGGTGATTTTACTCCTTCTCTCCTTTTCAATGTTTTGAATATGTGCTGAACAGCCCAGAATTCATTTTGTCTAAATATACTTGAAGTTAAAATTTAGAGGCTCAAAAGTCATTTTCACACTGATGCAGCAAAGCATAAATATTTACTCCAGTTGGTGATTGTGGATTTAGGCCCAGTTTACACAACATTTTCAAATGAAAAATGGAAATTTATTTAGCGTTTTGGCTGTTCAGACCAACTGAAAAAGCAATAATTTGAAAACAGCTCTCAAGGTGGATGTTTTCGAAAATGCTCCGACTCCAAGTCCATATTCGCCTGGGAGTTTAAAAAAAAATTATTATTATTTTTTTTTTTAGTTGAGAGTCATAAAATATAATATAATGTGGTTGTCTGTCTATACAAATGTGTGTGTGCTGACATTGTTTATAGCATGTTGTTTTCTACATGTTGTTTCATTACAAAATCAACCAACAGTGCCCACTAGTGGCCCAACATGAAAACTATAGTGTTTCTGCCATTTCTGTGTGAAACAGTTGCTGAGTAAACACAAAACCTTTCTGAAACAAAAACACATGACATCAATGCATTTTCGCTTGAAACGCTGTCGTGTAAACTCGGCCTTAGTGTGAACTTGTTTAAAGAGCGCGGGGAGCAGCGTCAGATGTCTTCGTGCCAGGTTTGGCTTTGAGTTGGACTCTAACCAGCAGCTTTATGGACACAGAACATGATCGCCACCAAGGAGCGCCACATTGTTGGAAATTGGATGACTGCAGAGGCGAGGGAGTTTCTGGAGGGAAGAGATTAGTCGACAAGTTACCAGGATACACTTGTTTCTCATTATTCTAAACCAGGCAGGCCATCGCTGAGAAATTAGTTAAATGCTGATTCCAAAAAGCAGCATTACGTGAAATATTGTAGTTGTTGAGTAAGAAATTTTTTATCTCCTTCTGCATGTGATTTATCTACAAGGTTTTAATGAGTACTTGTTCACTTGAGTTCACATCACTGACGACCACATTATTTCACAACTGTACGAAAATGATAAAGCTGCTAATAAGGCATGTTAGAAAAAGACTCAATTTATTTGAACGCACATCAGGTTCATGTGACCTTTCCAACGAGATGGATTCTGTTCTTAAAAAGAATTTCTCTCTGTGGAAGAAAAAAAAAATATTTCAGAGTGAGCATCTACAGTTGCAATAAAATATTTATAGAAAAAAAACAATTTCATTTTCCTTGGCAAATCTTCACTCAGGTGATTGTTGCATCTAGCATGAAATACTGTTCATTGAACATTCAGGACTAAAAGTAAACTTCAGCTGCAAATTGAGTATGTCTCGAACAGAAGAACCTTCAGCAGCAGATGAATCACTATTTCTTTTTTTTTAACATGTTCACTTAAAGTGAAGTAAATTTGCAGGTTGTCATGAACATATGTCAGCGGTGCTGGAAGAGCCGATGCAGAAATAATATTATACCACCTAAATAAGAAGAAATCAGCTTATCAGCAGGATCTTAAGGATAAAAGCCTAATGTGACATAATAAACAAACAAAAACACCTTATTTACACATCAATCTGAATTACAATGAAAACAGTAATCAACTTTAATCTGGACATGTATGGATGTATAAACAGCAGTGATACGAGAGGTCTGACTTTCTCCTTTCAGCTGATTAACTAGTTTTATCGCAATCACTTGCTATTGAATTATTTCATCAGCCCTTTGCCAATATATTTGTTAACTGGATGCAATGATTGTAATTGAAGTAGTAACACAATCAACACTTGTTTTGTTGATTGTAATAATCGAACACATTATTTTATCTGCTTCAGAGGAGACAAATACCCATGGAAATTTCTTTTGGAAACACAAAACAAAGCTCAAGAAGACTACAATGTAATCACTCCTTGGTTAACTTTATTATTTCCTTTGCAAGTACCTGACAGTAATTTCACACTTTTAGGTCTTTTTAGTTCTTTTTTAGAACATTCAAATGAATAGTCGATTGTAGGGTGGCAGAGGCGGGGTCTTTTAATAGCTCACTACCTGGATGAAAATTACATTTAATTATCTTCCGCTGTTGTAAAATTGAAAGGAATATTGAATGAGGTAATTGGCTTTCAGCGGCAATCTGAAAGGGCCACCAACCTGCACCATGTTCACCAGGGTTGAAAAATGTTACTTTATCTGCTGACAGACAGTATCCTAACTGGTAATAGCCTCTCGCTGCTTCCTCCTTCCGTTTGCAGCTTCATGACTGTGCACACATACATGCAGACCTGTGCAAGGCAGGGGGAGGGTGAAAGTGTCATGTTTATATCAAGGTGAACAATTAGGAGGGCAAATTTAGGACATCATTCCTCAAAATA
>OMNM01001913.1:1950-13060 GCA_900302745.1 Parablennius parvicornis | reverse complement strand
CTCCTCGCACAGAGAGAGCGCCGCTTCCACCGCCGCCGCATCCAAAGCCTCCACAGAGTCGTCGACCTGTCGTTACAGAGACGTAACAAGAAATCCCACTTTTCACTTCACACGTAGCAGAGATCAAACAACTACATGAACAATCCATTCGGAGCTTCAGACCTAAGCACATGCCTTCACATTGAACTTTTAGCCTCTGCTTTGTTTTTTGTATAACTTTCAGATTTCATTTATTTTGGCGACTTTTGTGAGCAGCCACTTGAGAGACGTCTTGGATAAAGTGCTCGTATTCACAAAGTCAAAGTGTTTATTGGCTGGGAAAAAAAACCCCAGCATCAAATCACTCTGTGCTAATTTGTGTGACATATCGTGTAATACAGCCGTTTTGCGCAATATAGCAGACAAGTACAACGACATGAGGTCTAATGAATGTTCTGATTGACTTTAAATAGGTTTTACAAGTCTGAGTAACACATGCAGGAGGTAGGTGGGCTTAACCAATCATAAATAAATGCTCTTTGTTCACAACGACTTTCCATCAGAGTTGGCATGTAAATTATTTGAACTTTCAAAGTGTATTTAAAGTGACTCTGCCAGAATCCACACTGGAAAAAAATAAAACATTTAGGACCCAATTTCATTTGTTGATATACATCTAAAATACGTTGTCAATAACTTTCTGAAGGTAATTTGTCATTACACTCATACCAACATGGAGTTCCATCGTATTTACCTCCGGGGGTTTGTTGACATTTTGCAGGCATGGAAACTCATGAAGATTCTTAAAGCATTGTGTCACAAGATCCTGTTTGTAAACTCCATCTTGCGAGATCTCGATTTGCACTGGAAAAACGATTACATTTTTTATCCTGAACTTTATGAGCACTCTTCGACATAGTATCAAAGTGAGGAAATATTCTCTTCTTGTGTTTGTGCTCCCAGATCATGTCTGTGATTATGGCCTGGAGAGAGAAATATTGTCTAATTGGAGCTTGAATCTTCCTGGACTGCAACACATTGTGATGCCTGGAAGTGATATTTAAAGCAAGCGGTCCCATTCCTCGATTTGATTTTCTGAGTTGGGGAACAATAAATCAAATTCTCCCTCGCTTATGCTGTTTGCTATTTGTCCCATGAGTTCAGAAGTAGATAATTCTTTAGAGTTAAAACCTGGTTTTGTAACTTTGTAATATGTGAGGCTTATAATACATTGGGTTTACGAAATCACACAGCAAGAAAATTAATCCTAGAAAAACGATTTTTCTGGATCCCCCAAGAACACTAAACCATAATCTGTGAATAACAGCACCCTCTGCTCAGTCCTAACCATGTTCACTGCTGAAATGAGGTTGCTCTGTCTTATTAAATGGTGCAACAAAAACAAGGCGAAAAAAGGAGGGGGAAATTGGATGAGCACAAGTCAGAGAAAACTTCATTAGCTTTGTCCGTCATGCAAGTGCCTGAATATTGAGTTTCTTCACAAGAAGCAAACTGATGCCAATCCTTTGATTGTTGTACCTTCTCCTCTATGATGGCGATGATGTCTCCCACCGTCTCCAGGTCCAGTTCGTCACCCATGTACGACACGGCTACGAGGTCTTCTTCCACCAGACCCGTCTCCTCGCCGAGTTCGGCTTTGACGGCTGCCTCTGCATCTCCTTCTGAAAGGTAGAACGTGTAGGACGCAACAAGGTTCTGAGCAACTGAAGAAACAAGAAAAACCGAGTCTGTACCGCAAGAATGCAGCGATTCATGATAAGAACTGCGCCACACAGATGGGACTTAAATGAACAGGAAAGCCACATGAATCTAACAGCAAGCGGCAAACACGACTCCACATGTGTTTGTACGGTTCGTCCTGCTGTATCAGAGAAATTAAAGAACGATAAATTAAAAGTCACTTTAAATTCACAAATGTTGCTTCTGAGATCAAATACTCAGAATTGAATGATGTGCAATGAAAATGAGTCATATCTGTGGTCCAGGTGTAGGTGAGGGTGCACGCACACATACACACAACAGTAAATCAAGGTGTCGTCACCTGTGATGATGTCATGACCGGGTGGTAAGGCTGTAGCAGCTGTGGCTGTCTGTACCCCGTTGGTAAGGCTTCCCGTTGCATCTCCGTCTGCCACCTGATGCCACGGAGAAAAGCAGGTCAAATAAACTAAATGAATTATGATTAAAATAGGATTAAGCCAGAATTCTGCCTTTAACTCATAAATAATCAATCTCATTTTCAACTTGGAAGTGGAATTTTCCCCACTAGTGACTTAAAAAATTTCCAGTTGCATGATCAAATTACATCAAATTGTTAAATGAAAATTCACAAATTAAAAATGGATAAAACAATCAATGTGCTTTCCAAGCACATTGCTCTTAATGCTCTACTTAAAATAACTACTTCACCCAATTCTGTATACGATTCACATAACAGGAAGAAAAAAAAAGTATTGTAGATAGAAACACTAAGTTTTTGTGTGTAAATGCTGTTTATTTATAAAATAATTCAGGATTTCTAGTAACCTTCTAGTTTTTTACTGTTAAAACTGGAGCTAGTCCGTCTCTTACCAGGCGAGGGCTGGCTGAGATGAGGTTGCCTTTTTTAAGTAATTCTGACAGGAGTGGTGACGGCGGCGGCGTGGCTTTCTGCGCGAGGAGTCTCTTCTGCGGCGAGTCGTCTACCAGAGCGCTCAGGCCTCCATCTTTGGGCCCCGGTCCTGGAGGGTCTGCTGCTGGGAGGAACACTCCCACCCCGTGGGCCTGGCAATAAAAAGCAGAACATTTTTTTTTTTTTTTTTATTCCTCCCACTATCAGCTATGGATCGCTTTCTGCCGACTGCTATCATGAAGAGCATTAAAAAAATCTCAGACCCTTCGGGACAATCAAGCTGAGAAACAGCTTTTTCCCCATCGTGCATCAGACTTAGCTCAAAACAGTAACGCACAGTGTCACTTCTAATCGTTTTTATGGTTTTAAAGGGGTCATATTCTGCAAAATTCACTTTCTAATGGTTTTTCAACAGTAACGTGCGTTCCCATACCTGTAAATGACGCCCCAGAAGTGAAGAAAGTCTGTCATCTCTCTCCCTGGCTTGTTTAAGTTTTCAAAAAGTGTGTTGCTCCAACGAGCCAATCAGAAATCAAACCCTATATAGTGTCATCAGGGGTTGAGCCCAATTAAGGTAGGCCCTCCCTTTGACTCCTCCCACAATTAGACAGCTCTGCTCTGGCACATGGCACCACGAGAGGAAGTGCTTCCTTCTCTTCCCAAGATGGGTATGTGTGGGCGGAGCCAGCGCAGCTCGCAAAGACACAGCAGATTCTGAATGCAGCTCCTACGATCCAATATTGAAATGGATGAAAATCAAGAAACTTTGAATACAATGTTTTGGGACCAACAAGACCCGTGTGGATGCATTGAAAAGCTGGATAATATTACCCCTTTAATGCTGCAATCTTCTGCCTACATTTATTCCATTTAATTGCTTTTTACTCGATTTTGTCACCTCCCACACTACATTGTATATATCTTACCTCTTATTGCATGTTTGTACTTTTGAATCTTGTCTTGCTTTATACGTACATTGGATTTTATTATTTATCGTTTTTAATCTAGCTCAACAATGCACCGTCCAGTGACAGCTATTTATGTTCTCGTCGTGCCCCCATGTATGTTGACAATAAGGTTATTCTATTCTGTTCTGCAAAATTTGGTGCATTGTGGAATGCAGTGTACAGTTCTTGTTTACTCATAAAAACTGAACTTTATGATGGCAATCGATCCTGATGTCAAATAACACTACTTGAAAATGGATCCAATTCCCCTGAAAGATTAGAAATCTTTTAGCACAAGCCTAATAAGTGACAATAGTTGCATTCTTACAACTGAGTGGGTGGTGGTGGTGGTGGTGGTTGTGGTGGTGGTGGTGTCGTCCGAAGTGACACTTCCTGTTTCCATGGGTGGTGTGGGTACTGACGAGTCCGTCTGAGAGTCCATGGTGGGGGGGCTGGCACCCATCGGAGAGCGGACAGTCACACTAGGGAGACGCTTCGGTGTGTTCTTTACTGCCTGTCGAGCTATTGGTGGACACAGAGGATCAGACAGGGGGAATCACTCAATTAAACCAACAACAACAAAAAAAAAGGATAGAAATCAAGAAATTCTATAAAAGCTGCAAGCTCAGAGCATCCAACAAACAACTTAGATTAAAAAGTGTTGGTAAACACTAATTTACTCAATTCTTAGTTTTCTTGGAATCTTTCAGATTTTTGTCGACGACACAATACTGTTGTATTGTCACCAGGATCAGGTACTGGGTCTGATCGAGAGCTGAATCAATCTCTATATTTCAACAGGGTGAGCGCGAGCCTACCTTGGTATGCAGATTCTGTAGCTTTCCTCTTCTGTTCTGCTTCCTCTTCATCCTGCTTCTTCTTTCTGGAAAGTAAAAAGTACTGCTATGAGTGATCATAGGAAGTACCTGAAGAGGTACAATCATCCAAACAGGAACATCTCTTTGCCCCGTGTCCACCATTAATTGGTTAAATATCAGCAGGTTAACACCAATCTGTGTCTTCCTTCATGTGACATGTTTGAGTCTGAATTAAGATTTTCATACAGTCGACACAGAAATTAGTCCCCCGCAAAATTATTAATGACAAATGAGCTGTTTTTCCCCACTAACAATCACACATTTGATTCTGTGCATTCCATGGGGCTGGAAGACAATGTGGACAGTGAGTACGACCACATAGCATTTAATGCTTCACACACACACTCACTGCAGAACTAAAGATGACAGAGTTTGGCATCTGCTTTTAAATATGTATTCACCTAGGAGCTTGCTCAGATTTTGACTCAATGCCGTGAATCAGTGGGTTACCACAATCATTCTCCGACCTTCTTTGGGGGTCACGGGCGCACCGATCATTCAGAAAGTATTTACAGGAAGAGAGATGAGACTCTTACAGTGTGATCTCGGCCCACAGTTCCTTCACCTGGGAGTCCATGTGACCCGTCTGTATCAGATCCACCTCTTTTTTCAACTTTCTAGTAGAAAAAGAGAAGGGACGGAGGATTAATGCTTGTATATCACAGTCCTAGGGGCGGAGGGGGGCTCGTTCTCAAACGTTTTAGTACCTGTACTGCTCCTGTGTGTCTCGCAGTAATTTTTTCAACTCTTCTATCCTCTCAGCGGTCAGCCTCCGAACGATGACGTCTTCTATGGTCTCAACCACTTCTCCCTTCTCACCACGCTTACGCCTGGAGAAACACAGCATGCACGCTTTCAGCTACCACTGATATCCTGATTCCTGGCACTATGATGCGTTTCTGTGTCGTGATACTGACTTTGGTGCTTCTGTGGCTTCAAGAAGTTCAGAATACTGTGAGGCGCAGTGCTGGGAAACGGAGAGCGGGAACGTGATTATCATGTGGATTAAAGAAATGCTCTCTCTAATTAGTTGTATTCCAAAGACCAGGATTCAATTAAAAAAAAGAGGTAAGAGTACTAATTCTCTCACCTTCTGGGAAAACCAGTCAGGTGGACGGCCTTGCTCTGAGAAAGGCTTGATGGCTCTGCTTACTGAGACCCTGGAAAACAAAGAGAAACCTGATCAGTTCAGCTCAAGACAATCTGAGATCAAAGTGTGTGTGAAGAAGAAATAGGTTTGTATGATCTGTTCTTTAGACACATTAACGCCTTCACCAGACTGTGATTTCTGCATATATTCAGTCCATACCAACTCATCATTTCCCATAATGAACACATAACATTGATTACACTACGCTTAACTTTGTGGCCTTAAGAACAGATACAACATCTATATTTCTAGATGGTAACAAGTCACTTTTGAATAAATATCTTAACTTCATGGCAAAAATAAGGGCTCAGCAGACTTTTTCTCTGTGAGGAAAAAAACATATGTCCACTTTTGAAAGCCAAAAACCTGTGTAACAGTTACAAAATCAGCTCTTTTTGCCAAATGAATGTAAATGAAAGACTTTTTTTTTTTTCAATTTTAGGGTAGTGATTTAAAATTCTTTTGTTGTTTTACCAGTTTTGATCTCCACTCCTCATAACAGAGGAGGCCAGGCACAGTTTCTCCCTGACTGACCATGGTTCAGTTGGCCCCACGTTGAGAATCTTGTGTTCTGTAACAAAAAAAAAAATAACACAAACAGATTTTAAGAATGAATCATATTTGAAAGTGCATTTTACCCAGTGTATGATTGCAGCAAACTGGATTCAATTCCAGCTGAAATTTGTCAAGATACAAAAGGATCATTGTGTTGACCACTACACGGTTAATACTCGAATGGGTCCTTGGTAGAGCGCAGGCCTTTTCCAACGGCAAGTTACCATTACTAGTCTGTCTGTCAGGTAGCAACATCACTGTGTGTAACACTGAGCAGGGAAGATCTCCATATCAACAGATGCTAATCTACTTTAATATCCTCTATAGGGTGCCTCTCCCATCCGCTTTGTGTAGGGATTTTTTTCCCGCCGTTTTTTGGGGATTTATTCAGAAACAGTTAGACGTTAACATCTCAAATCTTAATAGATTGGTTTTTGAATGATGACAAATCATCCCTGAGGATTTCATGCAATTCAAGTAAATATTTTTGACAAAAACTTGGTAAAACACATACACAAACCTATAAATTTAATTTTTTTATAAATAAACACAGACAAAAACATAACCTTGCACTGCCACAACTTTCATTAGCAAAGGTAACTCGGAGAAAAATCAAACACACATTCACAACTAAGGCCAATTCAAACAACAAATTGACTGAATAAGGATGTATTTGGACTGTTTTCCCTACCATTCCCTACCAAGAGAATCTATGCTCCTCCCACGTGAAAGTCAAATCAATTTAAATTCTGAGTGACAGATCACTGCGCATTACTCCTTTTATGAGACAACATCATTCACCTTATAATACTTATCCTATTTACATAAATGCATTTCTCCACATTACAGTTCTCCTCTCCAGATCACAGACATAAACATTTATGAACATCGGTGCGCTCACTCCCACCCGTCGACAGAGAGCATGTGTCTGAAACTATTTGCCATCCATATTAGAAATAGCAGGAATCCCGGTGGAGCAGTGGTTCGCGCTCTGTCCTCACACTGAGAATGTTATGGGTTCAAATAATGGCAGGGCCTTTCTGTGTGGATTTTGTATGTTCTCAGTGAGTTTGCGTGGGTTTCCTCCATCTACGCCGGTTTCCTCCCACAGTTCAAAAACATGCATGTAAGGTTAATTGGTGACTCGAAATTGCCCCTCGGTGTAAATGTGATAGACTGGAAAACTGCCCAGGGGGCACTATGTTCTCGCCATTTGTTAGCCAGGACTGGCTCCAGCGCCCGGTGACCATGAATAGTAATAAGAGGTAAAGAAGATAGATGGCATACAAAGAGCAGACTCTGATTCTCTTTTTACACCCCCAGCCAAATAGAGATGGAAAACATTAACCCTCCTGCAAGTAGATCTCTTATTGTGTGTCCAGTTACACAGAAATGCCCAGGTTATCATTTCATTTGCTTTTATTTCTTCAGGAGAATCACATTGAGATTAAGAATCTCTTTTTCAAGTGTGATAACAAAAAACGGGTTTACAGTGACAAATTAATATCTTCTTAAAACACAATACAAGACAGAGAAGACAAGTACATAAAGACAATAAAAGTACAGTCAAGAGTAAGAACATTAGAAAGATAAAACTACAAAAGCCACCAAATAGTTGAAAATAAATTAGGAAAAACAAGAACAGGGTTAAGGTTATTGCTTCCAGGTGCTGTGAAAGGCTCCTAAACTTTCCCAGTGAGATCAACTCTGAGTTTAAAGTCTTTCGAGAAGGACCACTCTCCTGATGATGAGCAGCAACAGTATGTAATTGGATGTACTGACAGAAGGGCAGGTGAGAAAGCAGGTTACACACACTGAAGTGTTGGGTTTCCCTTGTCAAGTCAAGTTCATGTCACCCTTAATGTATCAATATTTCATCCATCCATTCACCCATATATCTTTAATATCGTCCCACAGAACACAGAAGTTAATTCCAGTTGTTTTCCTAAAGTCAGCTATGAATAGCTATAAGCAAGTTATAACCAGCAACCCTCTCGAAATTGCAACGCTTTGTCACGTGATGCTGAAATAATGAATAAGCTTGAGGGAACATCTTAAGGCTATTTGGTCTAGTTATGGAAAATTTGAAATTGTATCAATATAAAGTTGTCATGTGTAACCAATGAACAACATTCAAAACTAAACAATGACTTTCAAGCGTTTTCCATTAGAATTAGCGACACAGTCCCGTGTCTCTGTTGTTTTGGTATTGTCTGGGATAGTTTAACTGGTTTCAAGGTAATGAATGTTTGACGTTTCTGCAGTCGTGATGCAGTGAAGGTTGAAAACAGAGACAGTAAATAATGAAAGCGGCGCCGCTTTTCATTATTTACAACAGTTAGCTCGCCTCTGCTAGCCGCGGCGTTTCACAAGTTAGCTTATATTTTAGCTGTGCAAAAGCTTGTGGCATACAGCCTCTAGTTGAAGCGTTTGTATTTCGCAAACAAGTATTAACGTGGCTATAACCCACACACGGCAAACAGAGTATATTTAAATACCAGCGTTAGCTTAGCGGCGTTGATCGGGGGGAGTGATTCAGGAGACACAGTTCCCACAATGTATCGTTTTGTTTATTGGCTACGTTCAAATTACGGGACATAGTCCACCCCAAGTTTTTGTACTGCCAACATTTTCTTTAAAATAACACATATTCTTACAAAAGCTAAACATATATATTTATATATTTATTACTTACTTCCGATACCGCTTGCCATCGTTTTCGCGACAAGGCCGTGGGATCAATTTCCGCCGGACACGTTTCAGTGTTGCACATCCAGCATCATAAAGAGACGCATAGGCTGCCGCGGAGCAGGAAACACGGTGGCCATCTTGGCCCGGTCGTCAACAAACTAGCAGAAGAGAATCTGAGACACCGGAACACCGTGTCCGTGTGGAATATTTCTGTACAAATCGGTGGACTAAAGAACGCAGGGCTCGGGGGATTACTTTTCACAGACCACACACCACATTAAAAACCAGCCCAAATCCCAGCCTGTGTAGGAATCATGTTAAAACTATCAATATGATATATGTGTGATAATTAACATGTTATAAACACACTAATGCACAAAATAAACAAAGATAAAATGTAAGAAAGTTTGGCTCCCCAACTGGGGGATACTGCCATATCTGTCAATGCAAACAGAATCTGGACAACACGATGAATGTAACAAGGAGAATGAAGAAAAAAGAAGACAACTTTTAATATTTTGGTGGAGCTGCTTCCTCTGGCACCGATCTGTGATGTCAATTACATCTCATAATGAAGCACTCATGTGTAGAAAAATATCTGAATTGGTCTCACATAAGAAGGAGGCCTGGGTATGGTGTGAAAAAATCAGAATTGCTGCTTTCACACGGCCATAAAACAGGTCGGATATAGGTCACTTGTGAGCAAAAAAATCTGTATTGGGTCGCATTTCCCTGCAGTGTGAACGATGACCCTGCAGTAACATGACCACGTATGAGACACATTCCAAATGATTGATACATCTTGCATTTCACTTTTCTGTCTTTGGTTTATTGTTAATTTAAAGGTGTAAAGTTCAGTAATCTATCAACTAAAGTGTGTTGGTTCAGACTCTCTTTTCAAACTGTGTTTACAATCAGTTTATTGATTGCAACTATAAAATACTCAACTTTATGGATGCAAACTGCTGTTAAACCCAAAAACAGAAGAACCATTCCAACAGAATAAATAACTTTTTGCCTTTGATGTCATGCACCACCTGGCAACTGTTGCTAAGTGATGTCAAGTCTTTGATGTGTGGTTGAGGTTCTTTCATGTGGGGATTCCTGGTTGTGATGTCACTGGTCACAGTGCCTTTCAACACACTAGTGAGCGCACCAGTGACAATTCACATTAGACTGCTCATTTTGATCATACATTTGCAACAATAACTTATAACTTTCAAAAGATGTCAAACACAGACCTCGGAAATGAAAAGCCTAAAGGCGTCTTCATCACTTTTTTAGGTAATGGGGCTTGGTTGTACCATAAAGGAGAGTATGAAAAGGCCATTGAGAACTATACAATGGCCCTGACTTTGAAGCCCAATGACAGCCACTGTTTTGTGGGTCGATCCAAGTGTTACTTCAGGATGGGCCAGCTTGATAATGCTTTGAGAGATGCTAAAGCATCACTCCAAGAGGACAAGTCATTTCATCAAGGATGGCATCAGTTGGCAGAGGTCTTATACTGCATGGAAGAGTTTGAATTTGCGCTGATGTCTTATCACAGAGGACAAAAGCTGCGACCACAAATGCAAGAATTCAGGCTGGGTATCCAGAAAGCTGAGGATGCTTTAAAGAACGCTATTAGGAATGCTGCTCAAGTGCCTGACAGATGGGAATCAACAGTAGACTCAGAATAGTGAACAGACAAACAGAACACTGGATAATCTTCCAGTGTTAAAAGAAATTACTCGAAAAACTGATGAAAGATACAAATTTGGTAAAAGATAGGAAGAAAGAGAGAGAGTGGCTCCAAGACATAATTCAACGCTGCCTCACATACTTTGACAATGACTGCAGTGAGTTCTGGGAACAGGAGGAAGCTCACTGTTCACCAAAATGAGCTCCAAAAACCCGACGAACCGGCTTAGTTTCTAAAATGTGATCAAATGAAATTTGATGATGGAGCCGCGGGGTGGCAAAGTGGTGAGCACTCTCGCCTCACAGCGAGAACTCATGGGTTCAAGTATGACCCGAGGCTTTTCTGTGTGGCATTTGAATGTTCTCCCCGTGTGTGCCTCCAGGTTTTCCGGTTTGCTCCCACAGTCCAAGAACATGCACGCGAGGTCCATTGATACTCCGGCTAGCAGCCACACAGTTGGAGTTTGTCCCAGTGGACGAGAGGGTCGCCTCCCTGCGACTTAAGGTTGCGGGGAGGAAAACTCTGACTGTTGTTTGTGCTCATGCACCAAACAGGAGCACGGAGTATTCGGCCTTCTTGGAGCGAGTGGGTGAG
>OMNM01001912.1:0-12043 GCA_900302745.1 Parablennius parvicornis | reverse complement strand
CACACACACACACACAACAACAAAAAAAAAGAGAGAGACACACACACACACACACACACACACACACACACACACACACACACACACACACACAGAAAAGATCATAATAACATATATATACTTTTAATCCAACATATTTTCACAACAACCTGAAAGTCTTGAAATTTGCCAAATAAAAATGAATACATTGAATTTAATAATTGGAATAAATGTTTAAACGTTTTGGCTTTTTGGGCAAATCAGCATACACTTGTGAAATGTCCTGTCTTCAATGTTGTTTTTCTTCAGCTTAGTGTTGGTAAATGCTTGCTGATTCCCGGTTTGCATGATTTCTGCAGCTTTCAGCATGAATGTGTTCACAAATTCACCCGCAGTTTGGCTTTCATGTTTATGCTACCTCACTAAAATAGAAAATGACTTGTCTGAATCACATGCAGCCTTATGCCTGGAAATGAGGTTTCTGTGTGTACAGGCTGTACTGAGGCTGTGCCATTGTAATCCATGCTTGTATGTCGTAGAGATTAGATTGTAAAATCATTAGATTAGATGGTTTATGATTATGTTGCCATAAATGAATCTAAATATTAACGCAACTACTATAATATATTTCGTAAAATATAAATTCAAAACAACTGTTATGATATATTCAACCCACCTTGTGTATTAACCAATTACAGCCTGAAAATATTTTCTCACAAGATGTCATCATTTTAAAACCCATGAATGTACCAGGGTCCACGAAAATGCATCTTGGAAAAAGGTGAAATTGTGTCGTATGCAAGCAAATGGTGCCTCAAGTCTTCATGGGTTAATAAAACCATGAATCCTTAAAGATTAAAAGGACACGCCATGCAACTGTGACAAATGGGTTTGCTCAC
This sequence comes from Parablennius parvicornis, assembly GCA_900302745.1. Classification (NCBI taxonomy): domain Eukaryota; kingdom Metazoa; phylum Chordata; class Actinopteri; order Blenniiformes; family Blenniidae; genus Parablennius; species Parablennius parvicornis. Next base: position 11,165 of record OMNM01001912.1, on the reverse strand, counting down.
ATGAACCTCTGTATTTATTAACCCTTTTCTGCAATGTAATTCGTATGTACAGTGTTTTTAACAGCCAAAGCAGATGGCTGTGCTGCTGTGAGCACTGGTGCTGAAGTACATGTTTGTTTCTGCTGTCTGCCAGCCCCCTGGATTAATACCCATGCAAAGTTACAGAGTGAAAATTTACTTTCCAAAACAAAATATGGTTAAGCACAGCAGAATAAGTTGCACCATTACACGCCAATAAAAATAAACTCACCGGGGTTCCAGCTGTAAGCCCAGGATTCACACTGTGTCAATCACATAATCACCATTTAAATTTTGCACAGTAATTTTACTGAGGTTTGGGATATGAGCTCATTTATAAATGGGCTTCAGATCAAACTGAAGGCTAAGGGAATCGTGTCATGTTTTAATTATCATTTAACAGGAATCCTAAGTGCACGTCAGTATCTTGCAGGAAAGGAAATGTAAATTTCCTCTTACTCTTTTAGTTCCTAACACCTTGGAGGCAGCTGAGCATACAATTATAAATCGATATTAATATAATTGAGTCATAAGTGTGTCAGAGCCCAATTTGCAGAAATGCACCTTTCCTCTGATGCTATATTAGAGTTCTTGTATTTGTCATGCATCAGGGCCGTTCATAAAGTTTTGTTTGTCTCACAGCCATCCTAATGGAGTTGGCGATGGAAAACAACCGTAAATAGCAGTCTGCCCAATCATTATTAATGACTATAAAATTATAGTGGTATTTTGTACACAAAGTGATGAGATCATTTTGTCCTACTTATTAATTGGAGTGAGATTGGACAGAATGACTCACTGCAGTGTTACTGGAAGGTGTCAGACACAGAAAGCAGGTAATTACGGAGACAAGAAGAGATAAGGAAACAGAATGCAATTACCCTGGCAAGCAGAGCTTCAAATTGCTCTTCTTAGGATTTCTAACCTCAGGTTGCTATTGTTCATGCTTTGCATCTCCATACTGATCTTCCTTTCACCCTCTAGCTCAAAGGGAGAGGAAAGGTTTGCATTAATCAAATGAATTCCTACTGTAAGGAGGGCCATACCAAACGCCGAGCAGCACTTAATGACATTTTTCAGATATAAGTATTCAAGCACGTTTATCCAAACCAACTTGTACAAAGCCAACAGCAGTGCACTCGGCCTAAATCAGGGCCGTCGCATGCGTTTTGTCATACACGTCCAAGGCTATAAGGATTTCTCAGAATATATTAAACATTCAGGTTGCAGGGCATGCTGCACATTGATTTTTTCTTTGCTTTGACGTTACAACTGTGCTGTTGCTGCTGTCGCGTGTCCATATGTAATGTGCATTTCACAAAATTTATCGATATCTAACACATAATTACAGGCACTCTCATGGAGTGACTTAGAAAAGAAAACTAAAATAAAATCTCTCAGCTGCCTCGTTGGATTTTAATGTTAGTGTTGTCTGTCAGTGCTTCTGCGAGCTTCTGTTTTGTTAGTGTTTTAGTTGAGAGAAGTGGATCCCAAACCTTTCCCAGGAGGCTGTGGAGCCCCTCTAATCTCTGATATGCCAAAACATTCCAGTGAAGCCAAACACAACTGGACACATTCACACGTAATAGTGGTGGCCCTCACAATAAGCTGTGAGCATTTTCCCCCGTCTGCTTTGTGTGAGTATGCAAAGCTAAACAATAGAAATAAGTACTGTACTTGGACGGCATATGTGGAGTCTGTATACGAGTGCTATTGCTGTCACTGGTGCTGCTTTTCTACCTCCTCCTCTTTAAGGCTGAAGCCAGACGCTGCCATGCAGCTGATTTGAAAAAAGAAGTAGAGTTCCTTCTGCTCCATTTGTTCATTCTCTGTAGTGCCCATTTTGTTACTTCAACCATTTGTTTTAGCTTTTAGGTGCCCTCTCAGCCTGTGCCAGACACACACACCCAATAGAGGAGCTGGGTTTTATTAAGAGAAATAGATTTTTTTAATCAAGCTTGTATTTGAAATTAATCACGATGGGACTGCTTTACTAGAATAATTGAATCCATTATAAACAGCCCATTTTCTACTATTTTTTTTTAAATTATTAGCAGTGAAAGAAGCACATGGGGAAATCAGTTGTTGATGCTTAGAGTGGCACTTCAGGGCTGGATTCACTGCACATGTGCACACATTTATTGTGATCACATATAGCCAAAGCTGCCACATTCAGACCCTAATACATGGGGGTCTGCTGGTGACCCTCAGTGCTGCTTATCACTGTGCGTTGCTGCCGGTGAATGGAGCCACGACAGCTCGTATCACCGCAGGGCTGGGCTGCACTCACACAGGCCTTCACAAAGCCAGGAGCAGTTTGCATCAAATTGTTTACCCCTCCAAAAAAAATAATGGGGGGGGAATCCCCTTTTTGGCTTGATGAACGCTGTGTATCAGCACAAGTACTTTTTGTAATTGCTGTATAGGTTTGGTGGCGGGGTGTGTGCCACTTAGTCAAGCTTCAGTCTGGAGCTGGAAATGACAGATCAAGTGTGTGAGGGGAGTGTAAGAGTGTCACAAAGTGCTTTTATGTAAATGTTGTTGAAGAGTAGCTTTCCATTGAGATTTTACGACACTGCACTGTATGTGCTTCTCCTGTCATTCTCCATGATGCGTCCTCTGTGACTCTAAAACACTGTCTTTGTACGTACACATCTCTCCAACAGACAACAAAGAGAAAAGATAAGACAGAGAGGGAGCCGGGAGCTCGAGGGGGAAACGGGGCAACGCTTTCATATGAGTAAAGAAAAAGTGGGACACACAGTAGGGATCAAAGTTGCAGTTCGATATAGAAAAAAAAATACCTCCGGATTACAAGTCCCAAATATAAGGTCAAAGGAAAATGAAATGAAAGTTCGCTACTCAAATATATAAAAAAAAAAAAAAAAAAAAGGACAGAATGTGACAACAGTGTATTGTTCGGGCAGTTAAGCAGAGCGAATCTCATCCCAATTTTTAGTTTGTTTAGAGACTGCTTGTCTTTACTTTCTCCTGGAAAAGCAATAAAGCTATTTTTGCCATGCACTACAGCAGTATCACTTATATCAGCCACCGGTGTGAAAACGCTCCATAGATTGTGAACCCTTCCACCCACCCATCCTGGATTTAATAATGGGAGGAGCAGGTAATAGCGAGTATTTTTGTTTGTGGCGTGTTTGTTTAGTGCTTCCTTGTTCCTTCCCAACTGTTGCCATTTTAACACCCTCCAAATTACACCAAGGATAGCTGTGAGGCTCTCTTCTCATTTTCCTCAGTTAACAAGCACTCTGTTTATATATGATTATGGCTCTCTGCTTGTTTATTCTTCCTGGCGTTTTCTTTTATTTATTTATTTTTTAATAAAATTACTTTGCCGCTTGAGTTCAAGGTACAAAATACACTGAAGGTTTCAGTTCAGCTCATTTGTTTTATTTTCCATTGAGGCAATATTTATCGGCATTTAACTCTTTCCTGCATTCGAGCATGCTGAGGGTGGGGGGTGCGCTCTCGTATCCAGTGTTCACCGTGCTCCTCCTGTGTTTGCTTTGCAGCGCTGCCAGTCATGCAGGTGACGATTGACATCACCAGACAGCAGGTGGAGAAGATCTTCGGTCTCGATGAGTACTGGTGTCAGTGTGTAGCCTGGAGCACGACGGGCACCCAGAAGAGCCAAAAAGCATACATCAGGATCGCTTGTGAGTGCACTTCAAAATGTTCATTGTGTCATTACAAAGGCTGCGCACAAATTACGTGTCAGATGTTATCAAAGGATATTAGCAAGATTGTTTTTTTTTCTTCTCTCTTTTGGTGGCTGAGGAGGGACCAAGTTTCATTTAGCAATTAGCCTAGAGACGACTGTGATCTGTTGCTCCACCGTGTGTTTCTGTAATTATAATTTAGTGAAATCATCTGTCTGTGATTCTTATAAGAAGGAAATCTCAAACCCCGCCAGGGAGCACGAGAGAGTAATGCATCTACTTGAAGCCTGTCTAAAAAAAAAAGAAAAAAAAGAAAAAGTGGAACACTAGATTTGAGTATTCATGAGCATATTTTTCACCAGATACAGTACATCAGCAGTGATCCCTATGAAAGTAACAGGAATAAAAACAGATTTAGAATTTATTGCTGTGCTGCAATCATAAATCTGTCTGGGGAACAGAGACACTTCCCTCGCTGCAGCCTCAAAAGCTTTATTAGAAGAAGCCATTTTACGTTTGAGTATTTTAAAAGATTCTGCCTATTAATTCCCACATAAATATGTGTTATTTGAGACGGAGCCGAGCGCACCATCGTTTCCAAACCACCAGGCGTTTTGAAAACACACACTCATTATCCATCTTTGTTTGAGAACTCAACAAAGTCCGATAGATGTAAGATAAGGACACAGATGTGCCTGAATAACAATGCGTTTACCCACGCGTTGCCCGTTATTTGCGTGCACGCCAATATACACTTGCATACATTTATACATTTGAGCCTTCCAAGACTGTTATATCTCAAGTCTCCTCCAGTCCCATTGTATCGACTCTAATTAAATTGAATGTCGTGAAAGTCTCTCTGCTCGCCTTAATGTTTTTCTGGGTATGATTGGTCAAGACAGGCACAACATCTGTTTAAAGGAATTCACCGGCGGCTCACAGCCGCACACTCGGCCCCTCTCAACACAATAACACATCACTTTGCTCTGAGTCGAAACCCGGGGTGAACACGTCAAATTTACGTCAACCCCGCCAGCCAACAGCAGGCTGTCTCCCTCATCTGATACAAATAGACCTGCATTTATTTTCGCTGTGAAAAGTGAGCTTTGCCGGTTTTCACCTGTGCAATTCACAGCCGGGGCTTACAGACAAATATACAGCAGGGCTTTGGTGTAAGAGTAAGAGTATTCAACGGGACGTAATGTGAGGCCCCCATGCAGTCAGCCAGGCTTGCAGGAACTCTTGTCCAGGCGCCTTAGGGCTTTGTTTTCGTGTGGCTGCTCCAAGCCGTCATACAGATGGAAGCTGGAGGCTGGCGGATGCCGTAGAGAGGAGAGTGGGTGGGAGTGAGGGGTAATGCAATTGCTTTTGCTTGATGCCGTGCCCCTCTGGCAACAGACAAGCATCTCTGAACCAGCCAGGCAGCCTGTAATAAGCAACATGGTTGGTGCCACCGATCCCATTGTGGCTTAGGGGCCAACTAGAGTGCGACATGCTCAGTGATGCCACCGCTGGACATTTCAGGAGTGGAAAATTGGGAAAGATCACCAAGCCAAGTTTTCTAGATAGAATTTTTTTTTAATTTTCTTTTTCTTTTCTTTTTTTTCACTCCTCCTTTCCGATCTCACAAGCTTTTAAAATATCCTAATTGGTTCTATTTCTCCCTGTATTTTTTTTTTTCCTGCAAGACCTGAGAAAGAACTTTGAGGAGGAGCCCCAGGGAAAAGAGGTGGCATTGGACCAGGAGGTGTTACTGCACTGCCATCCCCCCGAGGGAGTGCCACAAGCCGAGGTGAGACACGGATACAGAAGATATTTATAGGATCACATCTAGCATCCATTTACCCTTTCCTCACTGGGAAGACAAAAGAGCAAAAAGTGGCTCAAGATCAGCTCCCTTGCATCGCACCCGCTTCCACCACTGAACAGACAAGCCCGTACGGATAAATTACACCTCTAATTATTCCCTATTATTGATTTATTATCTCTCTTACATCTCTGGGAAGCGGTATATCACATCGTCTCGTCACATCACTCAGGATAGGCTTGGAGGCTTCAATCCCCATTTGGCATCTCTAAAGGCCTATTCATAATTAATGGGTCTATTTGCCTCACTCTCTCCTTATCTCATTCTATATCTCTGCGCCGTCTCTCCTTGTTCTGTGTCTCTCCCACACTCTTGTTCCGCACAAGTCTTTTCGTCTATCTGCTTGCCTCTCTGTGGTGTGCGAATCTGTGTTCAGAGAACCAGACTGGGGCCAGATGTTTCACCTTGTGCACCACATCTTCCCGGTCCCAGATAGGCACTAACTGCTCTAATAACAACACAAGAGGAGCTTAGGCCAGCCACTCAGACAGCCCAGAGACCAGGAACGGCAGACTAGCCAATCACAGCCCGACAGCGTGGGGACAGTTTGCAGAGAAATGGGAAGGAAGGTGCCAACCGCAGTTCAACAGAAAAGAACATCAGAGCAGAAGTCACCGCGGGAGAAAACAGGGATAGCGCACAAGAGGAAGAAAGGCCAATTATACACGGTATCGCAACTGGCAGTAATACCGACAACACTGCTGCCATACCGTGGCTTCTCTCGAGACAGCATAGGGTCAAGTGAGAGCACAAAAACAAGCGAGTCAGTCTGAGCGTACACCAAAAAAGGAATAACATCACTTTTGGCTTCTGCAAGAGAGCACAAAAACTACACAAAGCACAATCGGTTGGCTCACAGAGCATCATCGGCTACAGATGTATCCAAAACTGCAAAACAAAGCCTGCATCCCCCTAGACAACAGCTAATGAATATTAAAATCAGTGTGATGTATAAATAAATTAATTCCATCTCAGTTTCACACCAATCCAGGTTTGTTCTTCCTCTTGTCTGTTTGATTGCATCAGGGAAGAAGCAAAGAAGCACCTCACTGCTTCCATGGATGTCTCTCATCCACTTCATATCTGACCACGGTGGAACGAGCCGGTTTATATTGAGTTGTAGTCAATTTTGACCACTGAAATATATTTTCAGGTGGAGTGGCAGAGAAACGAGGATGTGATCGACCCGACCAGTGACCCCAATTTTTTCATCACGACTGACCATAATCTCGTCATCAAAAAAGCTCGGCTGGCGGACACGGGCAACTACACGTGCGTGGCTAAAAACATTGTTGCCCGTCGCAAAAGCACCTCGGCCACGGTCCTGGTCTATGGTAGGTGATGACTTCTCTCAACAGATGTCAAAGCTCTGCACACAAAGGCTAATGGCACGTCTGGGATTGACTGAGGTTCAAAATGTGCAAACAGAAAAAAGAGCTCCGCTGGATCATTTTATGCTTGCATGTTGCTATTGTTGTCCCACATTTCCATATTAACCTCTGCATGTCCTCTTGCATGGAAGATACCTGGGTGCAGATCCTGTCCAGTGTTTATATTTGACACTGAAGTCTATATAATGAAAATATATGATGCAAGGATTCATATGGTGGCAATATGGATACGTAATTTTTTTATTCTGTATGTGATGAATTGCATAAAACATAAAGAGATGGTAGTCTATCCGCACGTTAATTAGCGCAACTTAAAATGTTACTGGCAGCCATTCTGTCAAAGCTGGCAGTCTGTGATGTCAGGGCTGCCATCTTCCTCCTTCTCTGTAGTGGATCCAGCATGAGAAGAAAAATTGAATTAACAGCAAACTGTAAATAATGACTTGGCTTGATAAGCAGACTGACCTTTATTAAAATGCAGAAAAACAGCATATTTTCAATCACAGAGGGTTCCACGGGTACTGGCTCTACAAAAGTTTTGCATACATTACAGCCTGGCTTAATTCTCAGCTACACACAAACTAGGGATGGAAGTCACGTGGGAATGATTCATGAAAGCAAGTTTGCGAGTACACAATGTATTATCTCTGACACAGGGTCTGCTTTTTGTTGAGGTTGCCAGAATAAAATATGTTTGTTATGATTTGTTGCAAATGCAGAGCAGCAATTCGTATTTATCGGATGTATCAGCTGAGACCGGTATGCCATAAATAAAAGGCACTTTGCAGATACTACGTGCGCAAGTTTTACGTTCACAAACTGAGGTTACACTGAGTAGTCACACACTTTCAAGGATTATTTATAGTAACAGCTTCAAATGCTCACCAATCAGTGACAACAAAAGCACTGATAGGTCATGTGAATAGCTTTGATTGTCTGGTCACGAGGGCAGAAAATTAACAGTCATTTTTTTAAGTTTTGTTTGAAAAGAGAGGCTTTTATTTATTTTTTTTCAGTATCATCTTGATTGTTATTATGGATTACCGAGAATACTGTGCACATATGTGATGAATGATATTTTTCAACAACATGAGAGTTGATGCTACGTCTTCCACATGCACGCAAAAATGTTGCTTTAAAATGCATGGGTTTTTTTTTTTTAATGTCTAATCTGATATCGATTTGTTTGTTTTTTACAACACCTAAATCCAATGAGTAATTCTATATGTAGGTATAATAGGAACTCATGTCTCTACTCACTGTTGTTTTACTCCATCGAAATATGCACTTTATGGTTGCTTCCATTGAGCACAATTGATGACAAATAAAGACAAAAAGTTTATTACTAATTTAACTGAAGTGAATGTATTATTAGTGGTACGAGTAGCAGCCGCGGTAGTAGCAATAGCAACAACATCACAGCTGAAAAACTCAGTGAGGTACATAGAACGCAGATGTCGGTCCATTTCCACTACTGTCACTAAAAAGATTAATGGTGGTTCTGATAAAAAGGTGTCATCATGCAGATTGCTTTAGATGGAGCCGTGTAGCCATCAGAGTGTTCATGCTGATCCGCTCGACCACTGAATGCACTGAAAAGTGGCCATACGAGCATCCGGGTGTTGCTCTGGTTTGATGAATCACACTACCATTACCATCATTAGAACCACAAGCAGCAGCAGCACTGACGAGTGGAAAAATGTCATGTTTTGAATTGCAGCGTGGCGCTGTGAGTGAAGATCTTCTGGGAAACTACTGGTTTTGGAATTTATATGGATGCCACTTTGACATGCATCGTTGGTGTAAATCATCGCTGCAGACCACATACATTCCTCGTGGCAGCAGTATTCCCTAATGGTTGCAGCGTCTCATAATGCATCCCACCATATGGCATGAAACGTTTACGAATGGGTTAAAGAGTGAGACACAGAGTTCGATAATGTTGACACGCACTGCAGAGTCTTTCAAATGTCAACCTGATCAAGCATCTGTGGGATTTGATGGGAATTGAAACTTGATGCATGAAGGTGCTAACGCTGGTGAAACTACAGAATGTCCTCAGAGGTTCTGGGGAGTCCATGTTCTAACTGGTCAGAGATATTCATGATGCTGCTCAGATGGTTTTATTGCTGAAACTGATCATGCAAAAGCATGTAATATACAAAACAACTCATTAGAAGCCAGAGATGAAAAAGCTAGAGAGTGCACATCTTCTTTGTTGTTATTTTTTGTCTTCATAATTGCACGTGTAATATTGTTGTGTTGGCTCCAATTATAAAATTGCAGTGTACTGGAATAATCCATTGTTCTCACTGAGAGGGGGAAAAAAACAAAAATTTGCATCACAGATAAAATCTTAAGAGAAGAGATTTGGGGATAATGTATGAATTATGTCTGAAAAGGTGGACATTATTTGATTAAAATGGGACGAGGCTCCTGTCTCAGTTGCACTGCTTGAACATTAAGGCTGGAGTTACATTTCTCACAGCAGTTATATAGAATTTAAAATTAAAGTGATAATTCACCATAATAATATAATGGACATTTACATTGTTGTATTTTAAAGTTTTTGAGAAGCAATACTTAAATGACTTTAAGCCCCTAGCCACAAATGTCTGTAAACACATTGTTGAATACCAAGTCATTTCACTGTGAATCTTTCAAATAAGACAGGTTACTTCAAGTCTGGCATTGAAATTGTGTGTTATCATACAGTCATTTAGGCCTCCAACCTTATATAATATATAGATACATATCCCCATTGTTATGGTTAATGAATTAGCTTCTTCTTCAAGGATGTGACAAAACTACTGACAATTGAATTAATTGTGGTCCGGAGAGCTTTAATAGTTTTATTGTTTGCGTCTCTTGTTTTGTCAAACAATAATTTGCACTTGTAGACGCCACAAATGCATGTGCAATTCAACTTCTCCCCATCAGATGAACCATGTTTTACCATTACAGCATTGTCTGAGAGTTTGAGAGTCAATGTGGTTTAAAAAAAAAAGGAGCTGTTTACTTACAATGCTGTAAAAAAGAGGTGAAAAGAGAAATTCTGTTCGCCGAGAACATCACAGTGTACCATGCTAGTTAATCCAGCTAGCTGTAGCAAGTCATAATAACTGCTACTTTTCAAAAGGGAGTTCAACGGGGGGCCAGAGATGCATTTTAACAAGGCCCGGCTGGTGTGACTGCACTCTGTGCTAAGAGGTAATCAGGGGCCGAGTTGCCTGGCAATTTACCTCACTGTGGCGGGCAATCAATCGCATGGAGAGGGCAAGGAAATGATTCAGCCACGACAAGCACGGGAGAGAGTTAGGTGGAAATTAGAAGGCCCGCATGTACAAAGAGGGAGCGACAGCGCCATTCAAGTCAATAAATCAGGGATAGGTGTGTCGTGTGAGCAGAGGGAAACAGTAGATACAGGAAGTGAACCGCAGTGATTTGATGTCATTACCTGCACTGATTGAGAGATACGGAACCAATCATGTGACAGACCACTGATGTTTAAAGCACAGGCAATGCTCCAGAGGCAATAATAGAAAATTGTTCCTTCTTTTTTTTTTCTCATTTCTTCTGGCTTTCTGCTGAACTATCAATTTCAAACAAAAAAAAAGAATAGATTATACATTGGTGTTCTCTACAATTTTAAGAATATTCTAGTTCCAATAATGATGTGAAATCAGTGATGGATTTGTGAAGGACACATCTCGAATTACTTGAGTAACTGTAATTTTTTTTTTTTCATTCTTTTATAAAATATTGGCATTTCCAAAGATAGAGTTGCTAATTTATGCATGTCCCATCATGTGCATTTGGTTTTAGGTGGCATGACTTTACCATTTTGACTTCATTTTGAGTGTTTTACATAATCTTCTTGAACTTTCTGAGTGGAGTCTTATTTCGAGTAACCACTAGTTACTTTGCCACATCTTCCTCAGGGATAAAAGTGAACAATGGTAAATGTATTATTTTCTTCTCTCCGTTGAGGCCATTTTGTTTTCCACCCAGTTGACTGTAATTCCAACTCAGGTGCAGAAAGCAGCTCCTTTGCTGCCACTCGTCCATTTGTTCCCCTCGCAGTGCAGAGCCAAAGTGTGTAACACCAGTCGTGATTATTCTAGCGCACCTTTTATCCTTACTGCATGTCGGGTAATCCTGGCTGCTCTGTCCCTTCATTCATTCGTCCATCCCTTCCTCCAACCTTCCTCC